>RJVU01021895.1:962568-993992 GCA_003731715.1 Anabarilius grahami | reverse complement strand
GAATTCTGACTTTATATCTCGCAATTGCGAGTTTTTATCTCAGAATTCTGACTTTACAACTCGTGACTTTATATCTCAGAATTCTGACTTTATATCACACAATAGCGAGTTTTTATCTCCGAATTCTGATTTTATATCACACAATAGCGAGTTTATATCTCAGAATTCTGACTTTATATCTCACAATTGCGAGTTTTTATCTCAGAATTCTGACTTTATATCACACAATAGTGAGTTTTTATCTCCGAATTCTGACTTTATATCACGCAATTGCGAGTTTATATCTCAGAATTCTGACTTTATATCACGCAATTGCGAGTTTTTATCTCAGAATTCTGACTTTACAACTCGTGACTTTATATCTCAGAATTCTGACTTTATATCACGCAAGTGCAAGTTTATATCTCAGAATTCTGATTTTATATCACGAAATTGCGAGTTTATATCTCAGAATTCTGACTTTATAACTCGTGACTTTATATCGCACAATAGCGAGTTTATATCTCAGAATTCTGACTTTATATCACACAATTGCGAGTTTATATCTCAGAATTCTGACTTTATATCACACAATTGCGAGTTTATATCTCAGAATTCTGACTTTATATCACGCAAGTGCAAGTTTATATCTCAGAATTCTGACTTTATAACTCGCAATTGCGAGTTTTTATCTCAGAATTCTGACTTTATATCACGCAAGTGCAAGTTTATATCTCAGAATTCTGACTTTATAACTCGTGACTTTATATCTCAGAATTCTGACTTTATAACTCGCAGTGAGATATAAAGTCGCAATTAATCTTTATTTTTTATTTTTTTGTGGCGGAAACAGGCTTCCATAGTTTTCAGCACTGATATACTAATGGTAGGCTAAATGTCACAGAGAGATGGTTTTGATATTTTCGTTTTCCCCTGACACCATCATATACACATTTTCCACTGTTGACAGCCCAACTGAGCTCATGCGAGATAAGTAATATGAAACTTATCACTTATTTGGCTGTATTTTTCACAAGGACAAGATGTAGGTGATAAATTCAGATACATGAATCAGAGTCAAATGGTTTTTATTCTCTCCTCTTGGGAGAACTCATGATAAATGTGTCTGAAGGCCTCTTGAGGGCGCTTGTGAGCTACAAAACGCTTGCCTCCAATTCCAAATGATTGACACACATGAGGATGCACAAATTGAAATAATAATAATAAAACAGAAGTACAGGCCTGTGTTGTACAAAGTTTGACGCTTAAACAGAGCCGTTTTGTGCAGGAGAGCAGAGGGATGAAGGGATTTTGTGTCTGAGACGCGTGATTACGTTGGGATCTGCCGAAGTCTCAGCCGTTGTGTTACCGCTGGCGTTTAGTGCCGCACGATAGCACACATCTTATTCCCCGGCGCTTCGGTGTGACAAACCCTGAGATCAGTTTGAAATAATGAACACGCTCACACACACACAACCTCTCCATCTTGTCCTCATGATGTTGTTCTCACAAGGGGGAAATGTAAGTCTGTAACTGCTGTCGGAACAGGTCTGACTGGCTCCTTTGTGTTCTCCTGCTGTTCTGTTCTTCTGTTTATTGCCGAGCCGCTGATCAATGCCGAGAAAAGTGTTAACTTCTGGTCACCTCGTATGAACTAGACACCCAGAGAGAGAGAGAGAAAAAGGTTAGAAAGAGGTCGGAAAGAAGGGGACAGAATGGCTATTTGTGTGCTTTATCAATTTTCTCAAGCAAAAAAAAAAAAAAGTAGTTTTGAATTCATTTTGATAATTCATCGAGGCACCTTTTTTTTTCTATGAAGGAAACAGAAATAAAACATACAAACAAGTTTTTCAACATTAACATTATGCACATGAGCGGCAGTACAAAATTATAAAAATGATTCTTGGTCAATGTAGAATGATGTATTTTTTAATAAATTGTGATCAGATTTTAACCTGTGGGAATGCTCTTAACAAGTCAACTGAAATACGGTTTTATTAAAGGGTTATTTCACCCAAAAATGAAAATGCTGTCATTAATTCCTCAACCTCATGTCGTTCCAATCCACACCTGTAAGACCTTCGTTCATCTTCGGAACACAAATTAAGATATTTTTGATAAAATCAGATGGCTCGACCTTAATGTACGGAGCCCCTAAAGGGACATGGTGGAGTCCCTATAAAAATATAGGAAGGAAGGAAATTTTAAGTGCTGGTGGAAAAAACATTTGGGATGGGAGGATTTTTTTTTTTCAAATCTTTTGTGTTCCCTCGCAAAACTTTTGCGTTCCCCCGAGAAACTTTGCGTTCCTTCGCAAAACTTTTGTGTTCCCACGCAAATATATTTGCATTCCCTCGCAAAGTTATAATCGTTCCCTTGCTGTATGCTCGGACAAACACTTCCTCTTTAACGTCCCGCTGGCTGGCAGTAGTGTTTCAGTTAGTAACATACGTTAATAATGCACACAAATAATGCGCAGCTCGAGTTTGAACTTGTTGGACTCAAATAGAAATGCAGTCAGTGCTCATGTCAAGCAGTTCAGTAAAGTTGGCAATATATTCATAGATTCGAGCTTCCCGGATTAATAACTCGTGAGCTAAACGTTGTTAAAATACAAATGCCAATCATAGTAACCTAGACAACAAGCTACAACAACCCAATTTTCCAAGGGAACGATTATTATGGGAACGCAAATATCTTTGCGTGGGAACGCAAAAGTTTTGCCAGGGAACGCAAAGTTTCTCGGGGGAACGCAAAAGTTTTGCGAGGGAACGCGAAAGATTTGAAAAAAAAAATCCTCCCTTCCCATTTTTTTTTCTACCACCATGTCCCTTTAGGGGCTCCGTATTAATGTGATGAAGTGATGCGAATACTTTTTGTGCACCAAAAAAAAAAAATAAATAACGACTTTATTCAACAATATCTAGTGATTGGCGGTTTCAAAACACTGCTTCATGAAGCCTTAAAGCTTTACAAATCTTTTGTTTCGAATCAGTTGTTTGGAGAATGTATCCAACTGCCAAAGTCACATGATTTCAGTAAATGAGGCTTTATGTCTTAAGTGTATCAAAATTTCAATGGTTAACCACTCGGGGGCGTGACTTTTCTGTGATGTATATGTGAGTGAAATGGCTTCTCGAAAAAAAAAAAAAATGTAGGGTGGGACTTGATTTTGTCCATTGACTGGATAGAATTGGAATTGACTGGATGGTTGGATCGTTGTGGTTTGCTATTGGTCGATCTCATGTGAGTGACAGGTTGTCCCACCCTTGCGCCATTAAACACATCATTAGAGAAGAGATGTTGTTGCAAGAGGGAGGGGAAGCTGTTTTGATTAAAGATTATGAGGGCAGATTGATTAAAAAAATAAATAATGATGTGCACAGATTTATAATTTATAGTAAAACAATAAAATAAGAATGGTCAATTCTGATTTCATGGTGACTTTAAAAGTGTGTGCAAAATGACTGCTTGCTTACAAAATTTAACCTTCCCTCCAAAGTCATCTAATGTAACTTTATAGCCCATTGGGCATTAAATATTCCACTAAATATAACATAAATCAGCTGTTAAAGCCTTTAGCAGGTTTTCACATCAGCTCTGTAGGAGGGAAACCCATGTCAACAACTGCTTTTTTCCAGGTAAAGTGTTAACGTTTGTAACTATTTTGCAAAGAAAGAAAATTATGCCTTTTTGCCTTAATAGCTGAGACCATTTGAAGGCTCTTTTCAAAGAGAAGCATGTCATTATTCTTCTCTTATATTACTAAAATTATATACTGTTTTGTTGTCTCTCTTGCACAAGTCAATTCAGTTGACATTCTGCCCATGCAATTGCTGTGTATTTTCATTTTTAAATTTCCATTTTAAAATGGCACAGAGAGTGTATAATAAGCACATTAAAGTCAAACTCTCTGCATTCATCATATGTGGCAAGATTGAAATCATGTGCTTTGGAACAATCTGTATAAAAGCCCTAATGGCATCTAAACACTATGAAGTCTGTAATGATTATAAAGACACATCATAAAGTTACAAAAGAGGTCAAACGTTATTAGGCACCCAATCATTGAATGCATTCAAGTAGCAAACAATGGTTATGTATGGAATAGCATGCTACTTTTACTGTTGATACAGTATATAGCATGTATTCTATGCACAGTATACAAATGTTCTATATGCATAGGTAAATTGAATTAATTACTACATTTGCCTAAATAATTAGTTTACAGGAGAACTAACAGCATGGACTACTGTATCCCATAATACACCCCATCTATTTCCAGTGTGCCAAAACTGAAAACATCTTTACACAAAATCTAAATAACAGAGTAAAATAACCACTCTTATTTAAGAGAAGATGCCACTCACTATATTAATTATATAAAAAAAATAATTAAAAAGGTAACACTTTAGAACAAGGTTTCTTTACATCAGTTAAAGGTACACCATGTAACTTTTTTTTGATAAAAATTAACAGAATATAAATAATGAGTCAATACATCATCAGTCCTTTTAAAACGTGTTTTTGTCTTACCCTGATTCACTATGGTAAGCCTATTATAAGTATAAATTGAGTTCAAGTTTTCTGAAGGTTCTAAAACAAAATCATCCAGCAACCATACCATGAAATCCCTGGTAATACCACCAAATTTGGCACAAACCAAGTCAAAACCTACGGAGCCCCGGACATGACATGCAGGAAAAAAAATAGTAGGCTAAATCGTGCGCACGATTTACTAATTCGTTCCCTCGATTTATAAATCATGCACATGATTTATAAATCGAGGGAAGGAATTAGTAAATCGTGCGCACAATTTAGTAAATCGAGGGAACGAATTAGTAAATCGTGCGCACGAATTAGTAAATCGAGGGAACGAAATAGTAAATCGAGGGAACGAAATTGTAAATCGTGCGCACGATTACATTTTTTTTCTTGCATGTCATGTGCGGGGCTCTGTAAAAACCCATATCTAAAGGAAATGTATATATATTCAACTTTTTTTCCTTGATTCCACAATTGTTCGATTAAAATTAAAGGCACAGTATGTTTTTTTTTGCCGCTAGGGGTCGCTAAACTCTTCAAAACAATAACAAAGGCGTAAATCGATGACGCAGTGATTGAACTTGGAATCATGGAACTTGTCGTCATGCTGACAGATCTATTAATGTTTATGTGGAAATAATGTTTATGGATGAGTGAATGCATTCACGTTTTTAACATGACTTTGGTATAAAGCAGGGCGTGGCCGAGAATCGCGGGCGCGATTGCTAATGAGAGACAGATATCAGTGCCACACGTCCTGGGGGATATAAAGGAAGGAGGACATTTCATTCTACCGAACTACTTGCAAGTGCTGAAATACTACTCATACAGGTCAGTTTATTTGATGAATTAAAATTGTGAGGTAACGCAGTGCTCTTTCACTTGGTCTAACATTTCACTATCATTCTAAACTGCATTTCAGTGTGTTGAAAGTTGTAATGTTATTCTAGTTTGTTGGCTGTATGAGACTAACAGTAAGCTAGATCAACATTAGAATATCTGATAATATTCTAACATTTCATCGTGTTGAGCTGTATAACATTGATTCGTCTTATGTACATTTGCTTACCTTGTCTAATAACTTGCAAGAGCAGCGTCTCTGTCAAGTCAAAGTTTGTCGCAAAGCTCTCACTATCTCAGAAACGCCACGCTGATATTGATCCTTGTTTTATTTCTCCTTTTGTCACAAAGTTTTCTTGCCATGGTTCATAATGTTTTAACGAAACAACAACAGCGTGCCGCTAGACGTTACGCAGAATTTCTCTGAATTTACAAATTCTTTGAAACATTTAAGATAATGTAAGTACACAGCTGAACGAAATATATAACACTGTGCAAGTGGTTTTTGGATATTTTAATATAAAAATCTTACATATTGTGCCTTTAATGAAAAACACACGGATCTAATTCTATTATAATGTTACACATCAGATGTTTGTTTTCCCCGACAGTTAACCAAACGTTCACTTAAAACATGTTTGCGTGAATACTTGCCAAGACAGATTTTTTTGAAATACTGTAATATATGTGTATATCGGGATCACACGCTGTCTGAGGTGTCTTTGTGTGAGTGCTTTGGATCTGTCATTCAGCGTGAGTAAGATCATTTTGTTTACATCAGCATGAGTTTGAAAATCACATTTCATTGGTTCAGACTCATGCCATCGAGAATTCACTATGAATATTCACAAAGTTGGAATGCTGCGCTTTACAAAGATACCAGACTGGAAGAGCCAGTCGTCGAGAAGCTAGCAGAGAAAAGCGGCATTTTTCATGGTCAAAGGAAAGGTACTCCTCTCAGAAAACATACAAATAAAGATACTTTTAGATGTTTAATTGCTATTTGGAGCATTGGGATCGCTAGACGAGGGCTTAATGAACACATTTTTGTGAAAACCTCAAATTAGACCAAAATTGACATTTTAAATTTGTGCACAGTCATACAGAGCTAAAGCACAACCAAAAAAAGTACTTCTGCAAAATGATTGCAGTTTTGTTTTTTAACCGCTAGAGGGCCAAAAGTTACACAGTGTAAATAAAAAAGTAATATAAAAATATTTATTAGAGTTTCACTAGTTATTATACTGGTTTAAAATTATATACAATTATTAATTACTGAATATATTACATTATGTGCAGTATATACTGTATACCACCTACTATTTTAGCCTAATATTCAGAATGGTTTATATAAAAATATATTTAAGCAGTCCAAAAGACTGAAAATATTACCCTTTGGGCAGTCCAATAAAAAAATAAATCAAGAAAGGTATTAAAAATGGCTGCTTATACTATTTCCAGTTTATTCATCATGCATTGTGTGCATACAGTATTCTCCACACTGTGCTCTGTTGTATACATAGTGCACATTTTGTCAAATAAGCATACTGCACAGTCTATACTATACTGAAGAAATAATATGTTTGGTAGTATGCCATTGACTTTAACTTTAAACATTACACAAACACACTCACACTAGAGAGATTTTGCTCACCTTCCTTTGCCAATTCGACACCGTGGGATTCGTTTAACTTTGCCACCTTTCAGACGGAGGATGAAAAAAAAAAAGTGAGGAAAGAGGTTTGAGGATTTCAAACGTGACTGTTCGAAGCAATCATGACTCAAACTTGAAGTTGGGTTAACTTACAACCAAGCACCAAAATTCCCATCACGAAAAGAACAGCAGCAATGGTCAACCCTACTTTACGCAGAGATGTGTAATCTGAAAAAAAAAAAAATCATGTTATGCATAAATAAAAATGCAATGCATACACACACACACACACACACAAAAATCTGGTCTAACGGTCTAAAAACATACATAAGTCACACTAATTTTAATTTCATGTGAGGATGTCACATACGGCCTTAAATCACTGTGTCTCTCTCTCTCAGCAGAAGCAGCCGCAAAAGTCAGTTTTATAAACAAATCTTAAACCTTATCACATTCAGCAATACATGACATACATGAATATACCCCTGTAGCAGATCTACACAGGTGGAGCTGGGGAAGGAGGAGGGTTCCGAAAGCGTGCTGCAGACTGCTAACAGCAAACAATGCCAAATATTTGAATGTTTGAGCAGCAAGTTCATTGGCCGCTGATGCAACAGCAACCAGTCAGCTGATGCTACCAAACGAGTTAAAGCCTGCACCGTCAGAGTTTCATGCCAGAACTAGGTGATAATAGTAATAATAATATAACATTATAATAAAACGTTTTATGAGCTCTCTAAACTTTAGTGTGAATCTCACAAACATGATCACATCACACCCCAAGATCTGTAATTGTATTGCGGTAAAATTGCTTCTTTTTTTTTTTAATTGCACTTAAACATTTTTATTAAGTAATTATTATAGTATGCCCTTTTCCCAAGGGACTGTTGTCTGGTAGCTGATTCCTGGTTTTACTATCCGTGTGGGATCATTTAGTATCCACAAAGCAGGCAACTCCCCTCCCCCCTCCCTT
Source organism: Anabarilius grahami (assembly GCA_003731715.1). Taxonomy (NCBI): domain Eukaryota; kingdom Metazoa; phylum Chordata; class Actinopteri; order Cypriniformes; family Xenocyprididae; genus Anabarilius; species Anabarilius grahami. The sequence goes on along the minus strand of RJVU01021895.1, from coordinate 986,001 downwards.
TGAAGTAACAGTGAACATCAATCGGCATAAAACACCCTTAACTGATGACTCTGGAACATATTCAGGCACTTATAAACTCAGTTCCTGGGGAATGAATGCAGAACAGAGGCATCTACGGGTCACGGCTAATGAGGCTATTTCTTGAACATCAGATGCCCTGTAGCTGCCCTAACAATAGGAAGTGATTGAAACAGCGACTGTCGCCAGGTCATAAGCTTTAAACTATAGCACTTGAGTCAGTAATAGTTCTCCCATGCTCGGCACCTCTGTGCTTCTTATAAACACAACACTTTCCACTGACAGGGAGATTGAGTTCCTCCGGTCTTTGTGTGCGGACGCACTGTCAGCGGCTTGTATGTCGCTGTACCAGAAAAAACAGCAGACAATTAACATCCGAACAGCACAGTTGTGACGTTAAAAATGAAACTCTCACATTTCTTGATTAGTCGTTAACGGGTTACACAAGACAGGGTTATTATAGTTAACTAAAACACTGCGTCCGAATATGCCTACTTCCATACTATATAGCAGGCGAAAAACATTATGTGAGCTGAGTAGTATGTAGCGATGGGCTATTTTGAAACACTGCTTCATGAAGCTTCGAAACTTTCAGAATAAATCAGTGGTTCGGAGTGTGTATCAAACTGCCAAAGTCACGTGATTTCAGTAAACGAGGCTTTGTTGCATCATAATTTTTACGATGAGTTTAGGCTAGATTTAGGCCGACGTTTAATACTTTGGGTTAGGGGTTTGTTCCAGTGGTAATTGTGATGTCTGCATTAGCAAGCAGCATTAATTACTGAATGATTAAATAGATACTTACTGTAATTAAACGGCTCATCCCATCTCTTATCTGTTGAGGAAAATGTACAGTTTAGAGAGGTTTTGACATATAAACAAGACCTGAAAACAGTTTATGTGCCTATAAAATGTAATGGACTTTATAATTTTCTTAATATGCAAAATAAGCTACTATTATATGTGTGGGTGTGTGCTGGCATATTTGTGTTCATTGTGATGGATACATGAGCCTGCTGCTTCTAATGGCTCTAATGGGATGAAACAATCAGAGGACTTTTCCTTTCACCTGTCCAACTTAAATGATCTCCAACATGAATTTCCTATGATCCAATCAGGGTTAAGCCAATGAGATGCTGTTTATGATTTGATGGGTAAAAAGTAGTGGAGACTGAAATGGGGTTTTCATATTTCATATATGCATTTGGAATTTAAAGGGATATCTTACCAAAAAATGATGCAATGAAAAGTAAACATTTTTTTTTTGTTTCTTTAGCATTTCAGTACAATTAAATGTTTTTATGTTGACCATTTATATATGTACATATTTATATTTTGTATATTTTTAGATGGTATTTATACACAAAAGTCACAAAAACTTTTTGAAAACGGGGAAACTACCTCCTCCTATATATCACCCTATCATAAGTGAAAAGTCAGTCAAATAAGCACCAGATGAGGAAGATGAGAAAGTTTACCCCATTCTACAGTTTTGGAGGTTGTGGAGGTTCTGGTGGTGGTGGTGGTGGTGCTGGTGGAGGTGGAGGTGGAGGTGGTAACGGCAGTTGCTATGAGTAAATGAGAGGGAGGGGAGGTCAGGGAGAAAGACAAGGAGAGAAACCTAATCTAGCATGTACGTTCTTTCCTCAAATTCACAGAATTATGAATAGGAGTGAGCTTTTGAATCCCGTTTTTGTCCATAAATTTAGGTTGACAGCAAAGACTTTCGGTGTGAAAAGCAGACGCTTCCCCCTTATCTCAATCCTATGGATTTGTCCGTAATTGCTTCTAATTAAATTCCAGCAGCACTCATTCTCTGTCCGGCCCTGTCTTTCAAATTCAATTCTTGCATATTTCAATGGCACGCTCTCCCAGGATATATGGTTGGTTGATTCTTCATAAAGCATATCAGCTCACCACGACAGTGCTCCGCAATCCCGCGGAAATGCAGCATTATCTTTAAGCCTCTCAGCATGGAAAGAGCGTTGAACATTTTCTAATTACCTGCTAATTAGTTTCTAAGTTATGTGTGCCCTTGATATGAATTGCATGAGTAAAGAGGAAGCCTCTCAGCTATTCATGCAATCCCTGGCTCTGTTACCCTCCCCCAATCCCACAATCCCACACTGAAAGTCCTTCTGTTTGAGTCTGAGGTTTTACCAAAGTTATACTTCAGTCATAGCCACCAAAGCTTACGCTGTATGTCAGATGTCTTGTTGGGGGTCAAAGCGGAGGTCACAGAGGAGTCTGTAGAGATGTTTGGGATCGCCGCAGGTATGGTGGGAGTCATTGTCACCCCTGTTGCATTCAGGTTAACTGGAGGAACAAGGAGAACACTTTTGTGATTGAATTGTATTTGAGATATGAGATGGTGATACAAGCCAAAACAAATAGCGCTGGTTTATTATGCCACCAGAAATCAATTCCTTCCGAGACAGATTAAACTTTACAGAGTATGTTATCAAGGTAAGGGAGACCAGGGAATGTTGTTACACATTTTGTACTGGATCTGTAACTCAGTTTAGCTCTGTTGCAAACACTTAGATTCAAAACAGCAAACATAGCATAGAATAAACAGATAAAACATGAACTAACAACTCTGTAAGACATAATAGGCAATCTCCGAATGGTTATGCAGGGAAATAAAAATGTAAAAAATGTATAAAAAAAATAAAAAAATCCTACCATGACCCATGGTTCTCATAGTGTTGGACGGAGGTGTAGAGCTTTCCGGTGGTGTCGTGGTCTCTGTTTTTGTCACATTTTCAGCTGCGTAACCTTTACAGACAGAAAAAGACACACATTTTGGCTTTGGAGTAAAATACACCATCTGCTTCTTTAAAGACAGAAAAAGTTTGGATGAAGAAGTCTTGTGTTTCCTTTAAGTTATATAGAGTAAGCAACTATCTATACGTGGTCATTAAGATGCTGATCATACTCTCATATATTTTAGAGTTGCCATAAAGTAAGTTTTCTGGGATACTGTTCAAGATCTTGGGATATTGATTTCCCAGGGGAATTTTCAACAATGTGCCTTGGCAAGTTTTCAAATATTATTTTGAAGGCTGATGGGTATCTTATGATATTATTTATAGTGTATAAAAAGACCAGAAAATGGCATTAGCACACACTCGCTTAAAATGGACAATATCTATTGCGTGGATGAACTGACTTATAATTTAAGGCTTAAAAAAATATTTATTTCAAAGTAACAGCGAGAAATGAAGTTTGTTTAAATATGAAGACACCATATAAAAAGATAAAGATAATAAAGAAGAGATTTATTATTATTATTATTAAAACTACAGAAGGAGTGAGTTAAATTGTGATTGGCTGTGTTCTGTGGCACTGTCCAATCACTGATACGCTCATTAAGGCTGTGGAGACAAATATCTGAGATTGTTACAAGACGATCTAAGGAATTTTTATAGAGCATAACCAACATTCTCCTCCTGACACCATTATAACTTATGAGTATTTGAAGAACACATTCAGCACAATGATCGTGGCTGGCTTCAGAGTTCAAGATTACACATGCAGAAGATGAATGCAAATGTATTCTGAGTCTGGCATAATAACAGTGTGGTGATGTAGAGTGCAGTGGTTTGTAATGAAGGCAGGCCTCTCATAGACCCTGCCACAGAACAAGGACTAATTGTGGTCTAGCAGAGATGAGTCGCAGCATTTTTGTATGCATTTTCCGGCTACACACAGTTTTTCCAATGAATCTCTTCACAAGATGAATGGCCACATGAGACTGAGCAATTCTACTGGCAAACACTGTGATTATTGCAGAAAGACTATAATCAATCTTTTATCGGAAATATTCATGTGAAAAATCCCACATATTAGACCTGCTGGTCATTTGTGGTTTTTGGTAATGTAGGATTTTATTAAAAATAGGCTTTATTAGATTATGCTGACAAATGTTTATAGTGTATATAGCCTATGTGTAACGTAATAAAAGATGGAGTGAGTGTGTGTGTGTGTGTGTGTGAAAGAGAGAAAGGAGCAGAATAGTGAAAACTCACATCTGAAGACAAGTAACAGAAAAAAGGACACCTCTCGCAACATGATCTGAAAAAGAGAATACACCCACAATCACAAATACACAAACAGGTTATACTTAGAAAGAATGTCTCCATGTTCTCCATGTACAAAATTACTTTGAGATTTTCCCACAACGTTCTGATGTTACTTCAGCATTCTATCCTCTTCTATTCTATCCTATTGCACCTTTAAAGCAATATAAAATGCCATTTGCAACCAATTTTACTTCTATAATGTAAATTGTTTAAAGGGTTATTTCACCCAAAAAAGAAAATTCTGTCATTTATTACTCGCCCTCATGTCGTTCCACACCCGTAAAGACCTTCGTTTATCTTCAGAACACAAATTAAGATATTTTACATAAAATCCGATGGCTCAGTGAGACCTGCATTATCAGCAAGACAATTAACACTTTAAAATGTCCAAAAAGGTACTAAAGACATTTTTAAAACAGTTGTGACTACAGTGGTTCAACCATAATGTTATGAAGCGACGAGAATACTTTTTGTGCGGCAAAAAAACTAAATAGCGACTTCATTCAACAATATCTAGTGATGGATTGTGTGAGTGGTTCGGAGCGTTCATCAAACTGCCAAAATTACGCCCCCCAGTGGTGAACTATTGAAATTTCGAAACACTTATGACAAAACTAAGCCTCGTTTACTGAAATCATGTGACTTTGACAGTTTGATACACACTCCGAACCACTGATTTTTTTGTAAAGCTTCGAAGCTTCATGAAGGAGTGTTTTGAAATCGCCCATCATTAGATATTGTTGAATAAAGTAGTTATTTTGTTTTTTTGGCACACAAAAAGTATTCTCGTCGCTTCATAACATTAAGGTTGAACAATTGTAGTCACATGATCTGTTTTAAAATCTTTAGTACCTTTCTGGGCATCTGAAAGTGTTAATTATCATGCTGTCAATAGAGGCCTCACTGAGCCATCGGAGTTTATGAAAAATATCTTAATTTGTGTTCTGAAGATGAACAAAGGTCTTACGGGTGTGGAACAACATGAGGGTGAGTAATTAATGACAGAATTTTAATTTTTGGGTTTACTAACCCTTTAATATTAGAGAAACAAGTTTGGTCACACTTTTTGGGGAACAAATTCACTATTAACTACAACTTTTGCCTCAGTAAACTCCTAATAGTACTGCTTATTAATAGTAAGTAAGGTAATTAGTAAGTTGTAGTTAAGTTTAGGTATTGGGTAAGGGATGTAGAATAGTCATGCATAATAAGACATTAATATGTAACTTATAAATACTTCTAAACAGCCAATATGCAAATAATATGCGTTATTAACTAGTTAATAGTGAAAGTTAGTTCCTAAAATGTTACCAAATGTTTTATGCTTATTCACTGGTGATTAATTGGATAGTTGGATAGTAGAAAAGTGTGTTACAAATTGTGTGTGTAGAAAAGTTTATTACCAGAGTGAGAGTTTGCCAAGACAATGCCTAAATGCACTACCAGATTTTTTTTTTTAAAGAAATTAGTACTTTTATTCAGCAAGGATGCAGTAAATTGACAGTATTTTCTTACAAAATATTTATTTTTCAAATAAATGCTGTTTTGTTGAACTATGTATTCAACTTTGAACTTTGTATTCATTAACGTATTCTAAAAAAAAAAAAATGTATAATGGTTTCCACAAAAATATTAAGCAGCACTGTTTTCAACATTGATTAGATAAGAAATGTTTCTTGAGCAGCAAATCATCATATTAGAATGATTTCTGAAGGATCATGTGACACTGACGACTGGAGTAATGATGCTGAAAATTCAGCTTTGCTTCACAGAAATACATTACATTTTAAAATATATTAAAATAGAAAACATTTATTTTAAATTGTAATAATATTTCACTATATTTCTGTTTTTACTGTATTTTTGATCAAATAAATACAGTCTTGGTGAGCATAAGTCTTCTATCAAAAACAATTTTGAATATTTAGCAACCGTGTATGTGTCATGGTGCTTTACGCTTCTCTCATATTGCCGTAAACATTCTGCCCGTGTAATGAGAGTGTTTGAGATGAAAGGTCTTGACATTTCCCAACGTTACCATTAGCCAATCGATTCTGAGATGGTTGTTTTAGAAATTTGTGCCTTTTGATCCATTAAAGCCAAACAATAGAAGGCTGCCAGTGTTTCTGATGGGAGGGGTTACTTAGCAACAGTGACATGAGCAAGCGCATAATACAAACACTGGATTATGACACATCAGATGACAGGCCGGCATTACAGTCACCAAGCTCTCCATTAGTATAATCAAACAACAGCAGGACCAAAATACTGCAATCCTGTAGGTGTGGAGAACAGACTGCTGCAGTCAAAACTCATGGCTTTAAATATGAACCAATGATAGCAGAGTAATAGTGTGCCAGGGAAAGTGGGGTAAGATGTGTCACTGGGTAAATTGCGTCGCCCCTGTGCACATATATTTAGAAAAGATACATTACAAGGATGCACATGAGAATGATGTGACATTTTCCATGTCAGATTTTCTATATAATGCAAGTTGTTAAAATAAGCAATGAATTAATAAAATGAGCATTTTTTTTCCCAAAAGGATACACTACTGTTCAAAACTGTAAGTTTTTGTAAGAAGTCTCTTATGCTCACCAAGGCTGCATTATTTGATCAAAAAATGCAGTAAAAATTGTAATAATGTGAAATATTATTACAATTTAAAATATTTTTTTTCTATTTTGATATATATTTAAAATGTAATTTATTCCTGTAATGCGAAGCTTTAGTGTCACATGATCCTTCAGAAATCTGATGAAAATATGATGATTTGATGATAAAGAAACATTTCTTCTTATTATCAATGTTGAAAACAGTTGTGCTGCTTAATATTTTTATGATACTTTTTTAAGGATTCTTAGATGAATAGAAAGTTCAAAATAACAGCATTAAGCCTCATGCACATCGGGACGATTATTGCGCGCGCTTATCACCAGCGTTTTTTGACGCGTCTTTGTGTTCATATCAATCGATTTTCACTGGCGATGCGCCGAGCGAACGTACAGATTCACTCCCTGACAGTATATGGCGCTTGTGCTTGGTGCAAGTGAACGGTAGTGCAAATAAACATATTTGTGAATTAGACATTCAAAATAATATTTCTTGAATGTTAATAAAACAATAAAAATACAGATATAAAATGGCATGGCATATACATGACGAGGAGATGGTAGTCAGAAACGGTAGTGCAAATAATTCACAATGACAGTAGTGCAAATAAACATATTTATGAAATAACATTCTCAACTGTATTTCTGGAATGTAAAAAAAAGCAAACAATAAAAATACAGAAATAAAATGGCATACACATCTATTAGTGTGGCCAAGAACTGGCAGAGCACCCATAGTCTGTAGGGGTCTTCTTCATCTACTTACTTCCTCTTCTTCTTATCAATGTGTGCTCGGCAAGACCGTTTTGTGCTTGAGAGCCACCAACTCGTGTTTTACTATAACTTCAGCAGCTCCAAGCACGTGAACAAAAGAGCCAATCTCATTGGTCTGCCAGTTTTTAACATGGCACGTCAAACCAAAAAAAGAACCCGAGGTGTTTTTTTTTTTAAATTATGCTTTTACACCTGGCGTTTGGCACATTGGTGTGCACACTCACATTGGCGCCCTTTGTTTAGTCACGAGGCGTGCGATTATCGTGCCGGTGTGCACAAGCCTTTATGCGAAATAGAAATTTTTGTAACAATGCATAAGTCTTTACTTTTCACATTTGAATGCATTCTTTCTCAATAAAAGTATCAATTAGGGGAGAGCGGGGTAAGTTGTCACACTTTTCACACTGTCTATCATTTACTGAGCACCATACATCACAATGGTATAAATGTCATACCAAATGAAAGAAGGAGGTCTTGGGCACATATGTTGTATTCATTACATTTTCATGTCTTATCCCATTACGGAGTTGTAGACTGTTGAATAGAGAATGTGCACTTGTGACAATTTGCCCCATCGGTGGGTAAGTTGTCACACTAGATTATCTAAAAATAAGAACACAATTACTTAATTGTTATTATTGATTTAAATTTTTAAATTCAAACCAGAACTGGAAATATAAACAATCATGCCTAGAGAATTTGGAAAAACAATTATTTAAATCCAAACAATATACATTTCAATCAAAACACATTAAGTGGCAAGACCACTTTACTTTGAACTTTAAATTCAAACTTTCTCTGGCTTGCACATAGATCCATGACATCTGAATGGAATACTGCAGATAACTCGCTTAAAGGTGCTAAAGAGGATGTTTTGTTTTATACATTTTTGCAATATTACTTGAAACTGTCTTTACTAACTGATAAAAGACTATTTATTAAGTGCACTGAAAGGAATAATATTAATATACATCATCTGTGCGCGAGGTAGGGCCTTAAAAACATCAGCCAATCGTTTACGCGATCATCGCGTAAAGGATTGGCCCTCTGGCTTGTCAATCACTGCCATGTCGTTCCTTGTGAGAGACGCGCGGCTGCGCGCTCCAGTAACTTTCCACACTCCACAGGCGCCGCATGCAATGTTTTTGTCAGGAGACAGGAGTAACAACTGCAGATTATGAGTTACCTGCGGTGAGTCCGACATAATGAATCGCGCTCAAACGCGTCCAGTCAAAGCCAGTTGCGTTCAGTCTGCGATTACAGTCGGTGTTCAAATTCCATGTGAAAGTATATAAATCTGCTTCAGGAGCAGGAAACAATCGCTGTATGTTGAGCATAGTCTTAGAATGTTTTAGCTAGTTGTTAAATGTGTGCCCGGATTAATAACACAGCGAATGCCGGTGGTAAACACTCGTGTTCCAATACTCGTGCACAAGTTTTGGGAGGCGTTCCCTCGAAATGGAGGGGGGTTGTTCTTACGCATGCGCTCATTTCAAAAACTCAGTCGACGAAAAGATCCTCCGTACCACCTTTAACTTAACATGTTTAAAATCTGAACATAACTGACTTAACATGTTGAACCTCTTTTTTGAGCATGTTCTATGTGTTTATTTGTACTGGGGCAAGTTGTCACATGTGACGACTTGCGCCAAACTGACATGTGTGCTAATGTTGGCTAAATCTCAAGGTTCGCTCAACATAGCCTGTCAGCTAAAGTATCGAAAGACACGTTATTGTCTCCTCTATGTTGTGCAAAATAATAATTTTTAACATTCATACCTAACAAAGTTGTATTGCATAAAATTTAAAGTGCAATTTTTTTACTTTTAAGCCAAAAAATAAGAAAATTGTGCTCACCTCAGATTAGAGCAATCTTGACCACATGTGACCAGGAAGTTGACTATAGAAGAAGAAGTCACACAAAGTGGCTATTTGATTTTTGAGATAGAGCCTCGAGTTTTGGAGTTATGAAGAGTGTGACAACTTACCCGTGTGACAACTTACCCCGCTCTCCCCTACTAAAAAAAGTACACTTTTGAATGGTAGTTTAGAATGGATCTAAACTAGGCCAGATGCGTCGGGGTAAGTTGTGCCAACATCAAAATTTATAGTAATACTGAGATTTGCATTCAAATGCAGGAAATACTGTTGCATTCATCTTGACAAGTAGGGGTCAATCTTTCTAATAATCTGAGGGAGAAATGATATAAAAACGCTATGTAAATGTAACATTACTAAATGCACAATGCACTCACCATAATAATATCACAAATAACAGGCAGTTAGTAATGAACACTAAATTTGTTTTATTTTTTGAAGGGTTGAAATTCATTTAAATCATACATCATTTTAAATAGATAAAAAAAAAAAAAAAACTCTACATAAGTTTCATGCTGTCTGGTCTGATTTGGGAACAATATTGCAACACATTTTGCAATGGTCTGCATGAGAGGAAAGCTTCCTGTAAGCCGGCAGAAATGTGGCCCTATGCTAAAATCGGCACATGGAGAATGCAACGCAGCAGGAAGCCTTTGTATCCTTATAGTTAAATTGTATTGCATTCAATTAAGTTATACATTTTATTAACACAAGTATGACTGTTGACATGTCAAAGATGATTAAAGCATCATATCAAAGCTTTAGGCTAAACATTTTCTGAATAAATGAGCAAATTGTGATACAGTTATCTCCACTTCCCCTACAACAACAAATAAGGATGGATGTAGTGCCATTTTGTTTTAATTTTACTATGCGCTACTTCCTGTAAAGTACTGCTGCCACATGTTGTCACTGAACATTCACTTTAAGTTAGAGTTGAAAGTTTAGATCAAGCCAATAATTTGTAGCGTGTATAACACCATTTAATGCAGAGATGACTCGAGTCATAAAGAAATAGAGTGAATGTCTCAACGGATCTATGCAAACATTCCTAACATGGCACTAACTATTATAATAATGCAAACTCAAACAACTTTATAAGCTGATACTGTATAAAGTGTTTGTGACATTGTTTTCATGATAAATCTAACAATGTCATATAGTACAAAATTGTATTATTTTTATATGTATTAAAATATGCCTCGTGTATTTTTTTTCTTCAGATTTTGGGGTGAAATATGACCTATAACATTTCTACATGAAATAGAGCTTTTCCTAACCTTTGTCTTTTCAAACCATTCCAAACATTCATAATAACAATAAATAAATATACTACACATTTATTTGTCCCTTTTCCATAAATTCTAATCTTTTATTTTGTGGCCTCCAAAACCTTTTTTCATTAGAAGTAGCCACTTTGATATATGTGAGGGCAAGTCTGTATTGAACTGTGGCTGTGTAACTGCAGGTGAGTGAGTGTGTTTACCTGTTTCTAAAGACAGATCGTCCTCTGGGTCTTACATGATCGATGGATCAGATAAACGATAAGGCTGGTCCACAGTGACCTCACATGCTTGGAGCACGTGTGCCTCTATATCTCTACTTTTCTCTCATTCTCTAATGCATACCTTGTATGTAATACTCAAGCTCAAAAACTCTTAAAATAAGTCTACCTTCAAATATTAGCTGTTTTATTTCACTTACCTTGATGCTCATTTTGATCTTGCGTATCACATCCAATCAGAGTTGAACAGAGTGCAGCATCTGTCAGTTCCTTGTAACAGAGAGGAAATGTAAGTTGGGCAGATGATTGACCACGCCCTTGTCAAACGTCCTCAGACTTCCTCTCACAGTCTGTCGTTCTCACTGGTGCTGAGGCCCCTCACTCCATCCACATCTGCCAGTCCTCTTTTATGCCCGTCTCATCAGCTATTGTCTACAGTTCAAACTGTGTTAATGCCAGCCTCTCACATTGTGTGTGTATCAGCACTGTAGCTCATTGCCTAAGCAGCTCTTTGTGTCTGTTCATTCAAAATCTACCCTGCGATCAAAATAAAGTCTGTATGTATGCAATCCACAAATGCAAATTATTTTATTATATTTTTATTGTTATACCAATGTAGAAAAAACAACATATTTGCTAATCAAGCAAATTTAATTTGTCGGTCAATAAAATGTGTAAAAACCACAGACTTGCATTTAACCCTCTGGTGCTCTTCGTGTGGCGGTCAAAAATTATAGATTATTATTTTTTTTTTTTCTATATTTGTACTATATTTTAGTTTAATTATGCATAAATAACATATATTTATGCAGTAGTTACAATCCATTTATTTACTTTTTGAGCATAGAGCTGAAAATAAAATTTCCAACTTCAAGTGTCATAAATATTGAATGCTTTGGAATGGAAAGTGCCCCTATTATGGATTTTTGAAAATTACCTTTCATGTATTGTGTAACATAGCTCTAAGTGAATGAAAACATCCTGCAAAGTTTTAAATCTGAAAGTGCACCGTATATAAAGTTTTTGTCTCTCAAAAGTAAGAATCGACTCTGAGTCAATTAAACGAGTCGCTTGTAAAACAAATCCCAAGCCATTTCGTTGTGACGTCACAACGAAACATTAGCATATTGCCCGTCCACTTATTGCGCGCACAGACGCCAGGGAAAATTAATTTTTTTCAACAATACCACAGCAGTACAATCTTTTGTTGTGTTCCCGTCATTATACTGATGACTTTTTCTTAAACCTCGGGGAGTTTTAACGCAGGATTCACAAAACGCTTGGTCTTAAAATATGGATTGATGCCCAGTTTATTTGGACCAGCTTGCTCCTCTGAATCTCAACCTGTAAGTATGATTAATAATTGATGTTTATATTTTCTAGAGATCGTTTAAAATTCGTAGTTTTGTATGTTATGTTGTGTAACGTACAACCTCGTCAGTATGTCTCCTGCTAACCGGCTAGCTCACGTTTCTGTAGTTCTGCTATTCAGATATGGGTCCAATATTGTCTAAAAATGTGTCGATTAATGCAGCTTGTCTGTCTTATTACTTGGAGACTGAGTAATGATCCAGGATGGAGCACGACTTTTGTTTACAAAGTCTAATGCATTATCAGCTTTTCATGTTTGTGCTCAGCTAACGTGGGAGTTTACAGAATACAAAACAAACAGTTTTTTTCCTCTGCGTTTTTATTATTACAGTAGAGTGGAGTTCTATCTGTATTGTAATAGGATGTTCAGATGCTAGTCCGCACTAACTAGTTGAAGTATTCTCTCTGTAAACAGTAAACACCCATTGTAATGTCAAACAATGATATAGACATTTTTCTTTGTTAATAGTTATGACGAAAAAGTCTGTACACATCTGGCCTAAATGTTTATCTTAGAGGTTTTCAGCTTCGCGTGGGATTCTGATACAGTTCCCACAGTTGCACCTACATAAAGAATAAGAGTGACGCTGCTATCACGTCTTATAAATAACTAAGGTGACACTTACCATATAGAAACATCGTACTCCAGTCATGATTGCGAATCATTTTCTGGTTGATCGACTACTTCAGACGATTCATCGTCGGACTCGGGCTCGAATTGATACGGTAAACTCGATGCTATCTTTTCTGTCCATATATTGTATACAATGTCTTGCAAATTGATAGCTGTCATTCAGTTATGGCAATGGGCGCGCGGTGAGCGCATTAGACCAATCACAAAGAATTAGGCCATCAGAGCAGTGTAGGCTCACAGAAAGGATGGGTTTAGAGAGACTGTTTCTCTGAACTGCTTCAAACTAATTGTTTACAAAATATTGAAAACTCAGGTGAAATTAAATGTATATTATGAGAAAACTGAAGTGTTTTTTGACCTTGCATGCATGTACACCTGTTGTAGGAGACCCCGAAAACAATATTAGGAACCTTCAAAAATGCATAATAGGGGCACTTTAAGTTTGGTCTCTTTTTAAAGACGACACTTGACACATTATAGCTAAGAAAAAAAAGAAAGAAAAAAACTTAAAGTAAACAAAGTTATATAATTTTATGTTTATTCTCATGAAAAATGCACAAACATACTATTTTCAATTTTATTTGAAATATATTTTACGTTTTATTCTAAAACTGTAAGAAAATCAAAGCCATAAATCTAAACAAGTTGTGTTCCAAATTTGAGCTTGATATCTCAAAAAATTAGCTTTCTATAAGATTTTGTTTGGGCGCAGTACCAAACGTTTCCACCAGATCAAATTCATTTCCCATTCGTTTGGCTGAAAACAATGCAAGTGTGACTATTTTTTTTCAGGACCCTTTAACCTTTTCAAATCATGTCCTTTATCTATTTATTTATTGTTTGTGTTCACATAGCAAGTGCCAAAACCATTACCAAGTTTTGTGAGCAGCATCAGCCTGCAATTTTTCAGGACCGCATTTCTAGGACCGCAGTTCTAGGAATTGATAAAGTTTAATTTATATATTGTCCTAACCAAGTCCTAGCTCTAAACCTACCCGTTGGTAAAGTTACTGATTAAATGTAATTGATATATTGTCCTAACCAGCCACTAGCCCTAAACCTACCCATTGGTAACCCTGTTTAATTATTTAAACTAGATGGCGCTGTCACGAAAACTAGGGTCCTAGAAATGCAGCCCTGAAACTGCTGCGGTCCTAAAAGTAGGCTACAGCCTCCGGTATTACAGGCAGATAATATTGGCCCCGTTCACACCGCCAGTGACACGCAGCGACAAAGCGACATGATCCCATTCATTTTAATGGAGTGCTGGCGACTTTCGGCGACACGAGTGACAGTGACCATTGGCGACAGAATGTGGGCGTGTCAAGCGATGGGAGATGCCACAAAAGTTCAGAAATTGCAACTTTATGCAAATGAGAAACGAATTTCGCGAGCGACAACCAGTAGGAGTGAAGACTCTCTGGAGCTCACATCACCGATTCAAGTGCTGGCAAGACAGGATTCCAGAGCGTTTTCACTGTTTTATATGATCTGACTGTAACTACATACATGGATAGCCTATAATAAAATGATGTGTGGAAAAGAAACTGTCGGCAGTCTTGTGAGTTTGATTCATACATTGATAGTTTGTGTTTTTAATTATATGATGATGTAAGCAGTTTAGCACTGCTGCAGTTCATATTAGTTTCCCCTGAATTGATTATTTGTCAAATTCGAATGACGTTTTAGTATTTTATGACAGTATGAGTGAGTTTAATTTGTTGATGGATCGATCGTTAATCTAGTTAATGATTTAATGTACTGAGCTCTGCAGTCACAACACTCTACAACAGCAGAATGTTACTTTTAATTCTTTTAAGTCTAATTTCTAGTTGTATTAGAATGATTTCTTAGTTTTAAATATCATTTGTGATTGCATTTTCTATAGATATGATCAGATGTGCAGTCTACCAAAGACAAAAAAAGACAGCACTAGGAACACCCACATGCGACTTCACAGTACAGAGACTAGCAGCATGCAGCGACAAAGTCGCTGGCATTGTGAACGGGGCTTCAGTAGCAACCACCCACAACACCCTAGCAACCACCTAACAATGCCTTAGCAACTGCATAGCAAGCATCACTCACATTTATTTTAAGAAATATAAAAATTTACTTCTCATCTAATTTCTAATATAAATAATAAACTACATGTAAGATTCATATGAGATAACTGCTTGTAATGACGCTGAGGCGGCGTTAGAATCCATGTGCAGTGTTTTAATATAAACCACAGCAAACAAATCCAAAACAGCAGGCAATAAATCAGAAACGTGAAACAGGCAGGGGTACATACACAGATAGGCAGTCCAATCCAGGCAACACAACAGTGGGCAATCCAAAAGGCAGAGAACAGGGTAAACAGGCAATGATCATACACAAGAAGGCAAACGATGGCAATGGGAATAACGCTCGGTAAGGCAGACTGGCTGGCAATACTTCGCGAGGTAACAATGGTGATTGCCATGCTTAAATGTCCAACAAACAGGAAGTGACAGGTGAAGCAGAGGGAGTGGCACACAGTCAATACTCAGGCGAGGGCTCCCTCTGCTGGCGTGGCTCCCGGTTCCCGACGTTGGGGTCAGCATCCGGGTGGAACGGTTTCAGGAGGGAAACATGGAAGGAGGGAGAGATGCGATAGTTAACAGGAAGCTCGAGTTCATAAGTGACCGCATTAATCTGTCTTAAGATTTTGAATGGGCCTACGTACCGTGGGCTGAGCTTCCTGCTGGGCAGCCGTAACTTGAGGTCTCGTGTGGAGAGCCAGACCCTTTGTCCAGGTTGGTAGGGAGGGTGTGGGCGTCGTCGTCGATTAGCTTGAATCTCCTGATTCCTGACAGCTCTTTGCAGACGTACATGAGCGTTGTCCCACACTCTCTCACTACGGCGAATCCAGTCGTCGACTGCAGGCACTAGTGACGGTTCTCCAGACCACGGGAACATGGGAGGTTGGTATCCTAGCACACATTGGAACGGTGTGAGACCAGTGGATGAATGTGTCAATGAGTTTTGTGCGTACTCTGCCCATGGTAGAAATTCCGACCACCGATGCTGCTCACGTCCACAGTATGTCCTGAGGTATCTGCCGATCTCCTGATTCAGTCTCTCCACTTGCCCGTTCGATTGCGGATGGTAACCTGAAGTTAAACTGACATTAATGTCCAATTGCTTACAGAATGCTTTCCATACCTGGGAGGTGAACTGGGGTCCTCGGTCTGTTACAATGTCTTCGTGGATACCGTAAATCCTGAAGACGTGGTGGAACATCGCTTGAGCAGTGTCCATAGCTGTGGGGAGACCTTTTAGAGGAATGAGCCTACAAGCTTTAGAGAAACGGTCAATAATTACTAGGATTGTTGTAAATCCGTCAGATGGGGGTAGGTCGGTAACAAAGTCTACTGATAGGTGTGACCAAGGTCTCTGAGGTATGGGCAATGGTTGTAGTAAACCAGATGGCAGTTCTTTGGGGGTTTTTGACTGAGCACATACCGAACATGACTTGACGTAGGTTGTTACATCTTTAATCATAGATGGCCACCAGAATTAATTTTGCGTGAGATGTAATGTGCGTGAAATACCTGGATGCCCAGAACAGAGTGACGTATGGACCCACTGCATGACACGTAATCGTAGCCTGGAAGGAACATATTGTTTGTTCGTGGGACACCCCTGGGGTGCGGGTTCGTTGTGTTGTTCCCTTTGAATTTCATCCATTAAATCCCATGTAACCGGTGCTATGATGATAGAGGGTGGTAGGATGGATTCAGGTTGGTGGTCTACCCGTGGATGGTCATGTCTCCTGGAAAGAGCATCTGCCTTGCTATTCTTACTACCAGGACGGTAGGTCACGGTGAATTGAAACCTGGTAAAAAACAAGGACCAGCGAGCCTGGCGAGGATTTAGTCTTTTAGCACTCTTGATGTATTCGAGGTTTTTGTGATCAGTGATTACCTGGAAGGGGTGAGTGGAGCCCTCCAACCAGTGTCTCCATTCTTCAATGGCCGCCTTCATAGCCAGTAGCTCCTTGTTTCCAACATCGTAGTTACGCTCAGCGTCCGTGAGTTTTCTAGAAAAGTAAGCACAGGGAAAAAGCTTGCCTGGTTGTCCGTGGCGTTGTGAGAGCACTGCACCTATTCCGCAGTCAGAGGCATCTACCTCCAATATGAATGGTGAGTTGGGATCCGGGTGCTTCAAGATTGGTGCAGAGGTAAAGCTGTTCTTGAGGTCAGTGAGTGCCTGCGTAGCATGATCAGTCCATTTCAACTTTGCCGGTTTACCTTTTAGTAGGGAAGTCAGAGGTGTTGCTTTAATGCTGTAGTTACGTATGAAACGTCGGTAGAAGTTTGCAAATCCTAGAAAACGCTGAAGCTCCTTGACTGTCGTAGGTTGGGGCCATTCGGTGACTGCCGTGATCTTGGATTCATCCATTTCCACCCCTTGATGGCTGACGTTGTAGCCTAGGAAAGATGTTCGTTGGACATGGAATTCACATTTTTCTGCCTTGACATAAAGTTGGTTTTCTAATAGCCTGGTAAGTACTGTTCTGACATGACCCTTGTGTTCCTCTTCAGACTTGGAATAGATCAAGATATCGTCTATGTAGGCCATCACATATTTGTTCAAGATGTCTCTGAAAATTTCGTTAATGAAAGACTGAAATACAGCAGGTGCATTGGCTAGCCCATAGGGCATAACCTGGTATTCATAGTGCCCCCTAGTGGTCAGAAATGCAGTCTTCCATTCATCACCTTCCTTGATTCTAATGAGGTTATATGCACTTCTCAAATCTAGTTTGGTGTAAATTATAGCTTCTCTGAGCTGTTCTAGCGCTGCAGGAACTTGTGGTAGAGGATAGCGAAACTTGACAGTGACATTGTTCAAACCTCGATAATTGATGCATGGGCGTAGTCCTCCATCCTTCTTCTCCACGAAGAAAAATCCCGCTGCAGCTGGGGAAGTGGATGGACGGATAAAACCAGAGCTGAGAGCTTCCTCGATGTATGCCTCCATAGCTTGACTCTCTGGACATGACAGTGGATAGATTTTACTTTTGGGTGGCATGGCGTTTGGTAAGAGATCAATGGCGCAATCCCAAGGACGGTGAGGTGGCAGTTGAGTGGCTTTGGTTTTGCTGAACACTTCTTGAAGGTCTTGATAACAGGATGGTATGGTTACAGGCTCACACTCTGGACTTTCTATGCTGGTGGTAAGACAAGGCTTGTAGATTACGTTTTCGAGACACTTAGAAAAACAGAATTGTGACCACTGTATGATCTCACCATTCTGCCAGGAGATGACTGGGTCGTGAGTAGATAGCCAGGGGCATCCGAGGATGATTTCATAGCAGGGAGAGTCAATGACATAGAAGGTAATGGTTTCTTGGTGAAAGAGACCTACTTGCATCTTCATGGGCTGAGTGAGTTGAGTTATGCCGTTTCCAATGGGTTTGTTGTTTACAGCGTTGACCTTGATAGGAGGATCACATTGTTGTACAGGAATGTTGAATGTTGTAACGAGGTCTTGATGAATGATGTTCAGTGCCGAACCAGAGTCAATTAGCGCTGTGAATTCAAATGAATCATCTTCAGTAGTTATCTTGACAATGGTAGTGAGATTTTTAGCGTTGTTAATGGAAATGTGATCAACACTCACCCGCCTGTTGTCAGTGAAGTCTCTCCGGGCCTTGAGTGGACAACCTGCATTGCGGTGGCCTGCACTACCGCAGTAAAAACACAAATTCTGAAGGAATCGTCTCGATCTTTCTTCAGATGACAGCCGTGTAACTCCTAGTTGCATGGGCTCCGGACTGGTATGATCATTGGCGTGGCTTGAGTCGGAAATATGGGTAACTTGAGGAATATACATGGCTCCCGTAGACTTGTTTTGAGGGCGATGAGTACGCATGAGATTGTCGATCTTGATGGCTAATGTGACATAATCAGTAAAGGAATGATCCTCACCCTTACAAGCAAGCTCTGCCTGTAATTCCATATTTAAACTGCGACGAAACATGGCCTTGAGTGACACGTCGTTCCAACCACTCTGAGCAGCAATCGTTCTAAACTCAATAGCGTGTTCAGCGGCAGATTTGCGGCCTTGAGTCAGTTGCATCAAACAAGTGGAAACATCCTTACCCCCTGACGGGTATTCGAACACATCTCTGAGTTGTTTTACGAAATATGGATAGGATGTTTGGAACAAACGGTCAGTTTCCCAAACTGCTGCAGCCCACTCAATCGCTTTGCCCGTTAGCAATGACATGAGGAAAGCGCACTTCTTATCATCAGAGTCAAAGCTGCTCCCTTGATTCATGAAAAATATTTCAACTTGGCGAATGAAACCCTTACATTGCTCAGCAGAACCGTTGAATTTGTCAGGAAGTGCAAAGTTTACCTTCGCGGGCATAGGTGGTGGTAGCGATCGTAGATACTGAGTGAGGTAGTCATTAGCCGCTTGTGCTTTAACCAGTTGATCACGGTACTCCTTGAGAACGTCGTTTTGGTAAGCAAACGCGGCCTGTAGATTCGCAACATCTGCTGGATTCTTCGGTGGCGAAGTATTATGTAATGACGCTGAGGCGGCGTTAGAATCCATGTGCAGTGTTTTAATATAAACCACAGCAAACAAATCCAAAACAGCAGGCAATAAATCAGAAACGTGAAACAGGCAGGGGTACATACACAGATAGGCAGTCCAATCCAGGCAACACAACAGTGGGCAATCCAAAAGGCAGAGAACAGGGTAAACAGGCAATGATCATACACAAGAAGGCAAACGATGGCAATGGGAATAACGCTCGGTAAGGCAGACTGGCTGGCAATACTTCGCGAGGTAACAATGGTGATTGCCATGCTTAAATGTCCAACAAACAGGAAGTGACAGGTGAAGCAGAGGGAGTGGCACACAGTCAATACTCAGGCGAGGGCTCCCTCTGCTGGCGTGGCGTTACACTGCTGATATAGTAAGACTATTAAAGGTCTAAAAATGAATGTTGAATACACACCATTCAGATCATTTGGTATTTGAAGGAGAATTTGAAAAACGCTTTATTTCATTTACTGTAAAAATGTAAATAAAACATATTATTGTGGTATATTTTAGAAGGAAAAAAACTATTTCAGTCTTTCTACTTCAAAATTCCATGTATAATTCAATGTGTTACATGCTGATTCTTTATAATTATTTGTAAAATTTAATAGCAATTTCTGAGTGAATATTATTTGAAAATTGTCTTGCATTGAAATCTGACGTGATTGCACACTTTAGTATACTCATAATTTGATCAGTGTGTGAAGCAGCAGAGTTAAACAAAAGTCTCATTTACTCTGCATTCAATCACATTGCTGTATAGGTTATATTTGTGAATTTTATCTCTTAGTTTGCATTCTTCTCTTTTAAATGTTGGGATTACCTGAGAGTGACATACAGCAGTATACAAACTTCTCTGAAATCGAGAGGAAGGAAACCATGTAACCACAATGAAATGTGGTAACGGAATAGAACAATATGTTCCAGAGGTTGTCCTAACAGCAGGGCCTCATATGTCTACAATTTGGTCAGGTTACAATGACAAAACTATTGAAACTTTTGTTTCTTTTTAGATGTTTTTATCCTCCTCAAAAGAGCTGTAATGAACATCACACAATCTCTAGAAAGCCTCCTCCTACACGCTTCAACATTTCTTGAGAAAGAAATTTAATTGTACAATTCTCAAATGATCAACATCCTCATCTGTCCCTCAATTCAATAGTACGTGGATAAGCACGGTTAATTGAACCCACCTGGTATAAATAGACCACTGCTATTGTATGTCCTCCATACTTAAACACCTACATGTTATATAAATCACACTGTAAACTGTCTGTTCTGCAACAATAAACAATAGAAGATTTCCATAATTCAGACCGCCTCGTTCCCATGTCACGTTCTCAACACTGACCCCCACAATCCCAGGATTCCTTCCCCTTCCACAGAATGCTGCATATTGTCACAATATTTTCTGTCCCTTTGTCTAGTCAATTTGAAAATATGACTTATTAATATTTAAGAAAAAAAGTTTTTGATTCTCTGAAGAAAAGAGTGTTGCTTGCTTGTGCAAAAGTCATGGTTATGATGCTAGGATGTTACGGGTGGTTTCCAGGGTGTTGCTATGTAGTTGCTAGGGTTCCTTGGGTGGTTTCTAGGGGGTTACTTCCTGGTCATTATAATATCTGTTTTCTAGATATGGAAGAGGTTAAAGAGTTAGTTCACCCAAAAATGAAAATTTTGTCATCATTTACTCACCTTGAAATTGTTCCAGACCTGTAGAATTCCAAACCATTAACTTCCATAGTATGAAAAAAAAAGAATACTATGGAAGTCAATAGGGTCCATCAACTGTTTGGTTACCAACATTCTTCAAAATATCTTCTTTTGTGTTCAGCAGAAGAAAGAAATTCATACAGGTTTAGAACAACTTGCAGGTGAATAAATGATGAATTTTCATTTTTGGGTGAACTATTCCTTTAAGGCACATTCACACCAAGGACAATGACTACAACCCAAATTCTGGAAAAGTTGGGATGTTTTTTTAAATTTGAATAATATGAAAACTAAAAGACTTTCAAATCACATGAACCAATATTTTATTCACCATAGAACATAGATAACATAAATGTTTAAACTGAGAAATTTTAAAATTTTATGCACAAAATGAGCTAATTTCAAATTTGATGCCTGCTACAGGTACCTGCTACATGGTGTAGCATCTCCTCTTCTTTTCAAACCATTTTGAAGACGTCTGGGCATTGAGGTTATGAGTTTCTGGAGTTTTGGTGTTGGAATTTGGTCCCATTCTTGCCTGATATAGGTTTCCAGCTGCTGAAGAGTTTGTGGCCGTCTTTAACATATTTTTTGTTTAATGATGCGCTATATGTTCTCTATAGGTGAAAGATCTGGACTGCAGACAGGCCAATTCAGCACCCGTACTCTTCTGCGAGGAAGCCATGCTGTTGCAATAGCTGCAGTATGTGGTTTTGCATTGTCCTGTTGAAATACACAAAGCCTTCCCTGAAATAGACGACGTCTGGAGGGGAGCATATGTTGCTCTAAAACCTTTATATACCTTTCAGCATTCATAGTGCCTTCCAAAACATGCAAGCTGCCCATACCATATGCACTTATGCACCCCCATACCATCAGAGATGCTGGCTTTTGAACTGAATGCTGATAATACGATGAAAGGTCTCCCTCCTCTTTAGCCCGGAGGACACGGTGTCCGTGATTTCCAACAAGAATGTCAAATTTGGACTCGTCTGACCATAAAACACTTTTCCACTTTGAAACAGTCCATTTTAAATGAGCCTTGGCCCACAGGACACGACGGCGCTTCTGGACCATGTTCACATATGGCTTCCTTTTTGCATGATAGAGCTTTAGTTGGCATCTGCAGATGGCACGGCGGATTGTGTTTACCGATAGTGGTTTCTGGAAGTATTCCTGGGCCCATTTAGTAATGTCATTGACACAATCATGCCGATGAGTGATGTAGTGTCGTCTGAGGGCCCGAAGACCACGGGCATCCAATAAAGGTCTTCGGCCTTGTCCCTTACGAACAGAGATTTCTCCATTTTCTCTGAATCTTTGATAATGTCATGCACTGTAGATGATGAGATTTGCAAAGCCTTTGCAATTTGAAGTTGAGGAACATTGTTTTTAAAGTATTCCACAATCTTTTTACATACTCTTTCACAGATTGGAGAGCCTCTGCCCATCTTTACTTCTGAGAGACTCTGCCTTTCTAAGACATAGCTAAGCATGTTACAGACCTGATATCAATTAGTTAGTTAGTTGCTAGCTGTTCTTCCAGCTGAATCTTTTCAAAATTTCTTGCTTTTTCAGCCACTTGTTGCTCCCATGCAAACTTTTTTGAGACCTGTAGCATGCATCAAATTTGAAATGAGATCATTTAGTGGATAAAAGTATAACGTTTTTCAGTTTAAACATTTGTTATGTTATCTATGTTCTATTGCGAATAAAATATTGGCTCATGTGATTTGAAAGTCTTTTAGTTTTCATTTTCTTCAAATTTAAAAAACGTCCCAACTTTTGCGGAATTCGGGTTGTATAACGATAACTATAAAGTTTTAATAATCCCTCTAAAAACTAAAGGAATAGTAGTCTACACTACAACTACAACGATAACACCACAGGGGAATGATATCCTTGGAATAAATTTAATGATTTTTTTCCATCTGACAATAAAAAAACACAAAAAAAAAACACTGATAACCAATCAGAATCCATCCTGTTTTAAAAAACTCGAGAATTTAAAGTGACAGACGCCATATCTGCAGCACGCTTAAACAATGTTATCATTCATTGGTGTGGACTCTAAAATAGTTATTGTTATTATCTTTATAGTTAATGTTCTTGGCATGAACAGACCTTTACTCTGATATTTTTTCAACCGTTTTATCATTCACCATGGAAAATTTGTAAGTATGAAAAGCGCATTTAAAAAATTTAAAACTAAGAAAAAGTTAAACTAAAAAAAGCTAAAAAATATAAAAAGTTTAA
>RJVU01021895.1:927417-961588 GCA_003731715.1 Anabarilius grahami | reverse complement strand
TGTCTGCTGTGAGACTTCAGTGTAAACTCCCACTGCTGTGATTGGCTGACATCTTTGCAATTGAAACATGTGGAATCCTTTCGAATATTTTTACCACATTTTTACCATTACAGCTGTCGAGATTAACGAATCGTGAAAAATGTTGATTATTGCATTATATTTAGATCTATTCATGGAAGGTTGCAGTGATGAGCACTGAGCAGATGACAGACAGTCTGTTGATCGCGTGAATGCAGTGATCTCGCCATAGCAACGCAATTACACATTCTCACAAAATGCTTTCACCATAACTAACAATGCAAACAATGTAAATACTGTAAGAGATTCATTATGTAGTGTAAGAGCGTCACTATAATGTGAGTTTTGGCAAGTGCCCAGATAAACTTGCACTGCGTGATTGACAGTTCCAGCCATGATAAAGAAAGCGTTCAATATTAAAAATACTAGGATTATTCATTATGAATTTAACTGTCATTACCGGTTTAAAAATTAAATACGTTACTTAGAGTTTGCGGGGTCCTTGCTGATTCCAGAACAGTCGATTCCTGATCCTTTGAGCAAAAGTTTTTGGACAAAGCCAGTATCGTATTGTGACTCAAAACAGTCGCTGGTAAAATGTACAGTACAAAGTTGTGTTTAGGACGTGGCTAGGACGTTCGTTAAAAATAAACTGAATCCAATTTTCTCTGACATCGGGATCCTTCAGCAGCTTATGCAAAGATTATCTTTTTCCACAGCCAGGAACAGCACAACGTCTGCGTGGCATCGCAATCTTGTTATTATCGCAATGTTATCGTAAACAACTAGGCCTACTTTAGATCCATTCACTGCTCAGTGGCTGAACATCAGTGGGTGGGGACAACGATGTGATGATGTAAAAGTAGGCATTGTTGTCACATGCAAATGATTGTGCCCCTGTGACGTCACATGCCACCTCTGTTCCAAACGAAGATTTTTTTACAACTTGATTATATAAATGCTTTTTTATTGATGACGAGGACGTTTTAAGTTATGGAACTTGCGGGATGTAATAATGATACAAAGATCTCTTATATGCCAAAAGACCAAGGAAAATGTCATGACCCCTTTAAATAAATAATGACTTAAATTTAAGTCTGTTCCTCAAACAAAGTTATAGTATGACTTCAGAAAACTTCTGGAAAATAGTCCACAGAAGTTTTTATGATGCTTTTTGGAAAAAGTGTGAGATGTACATAATTCACATTATTCCTTTTGGTGAAATAAATGACAAGATTTCCATTGTTTTCCATTTTTTTCCCTTTGCAGCTGCTTGAAAGCTTTGGCAGAAGTAACATCTGTGAATCAATATAATCAATAACTCAAATATGAGACTTTTTCTTATAAATATAATAAATATAATTAGAGAAAAACATTACAAATGTGTACAATGCACAAATAAAACTGCTTTTGATGAGAGAAGTGGAAAAGAAAACACCTCTCCAGATGAGTCTTTGATTACACCAATTTGGCTGAAATGCATGCCTGGGTTATTATTGCATGTTTTAGAGGTAATTACCTGATTGAAATCTTTTGAGGTGTTCAGTAAGCGCCTGTGCAGAGACGTCTTTCTGGTTGTCAAATGTCCTAAAAAAAGATGTGAAAGAGAGAGAGAGAGAGAGAAAATAAAAGATGATGGACGTTAAATGGAAAATAAAGCTGTCAGAGAGTTTAGTCTGCCATAGTCTGTCAGTTTCAATCACTCTCACTTTCTTTAATGGTACTATTTTAATTACTGGCTCTCGCATTTGTTTTTCCATAAAAATGAATTATACCTTAAATTGTTCAGCTTGTTAAGGAGAGGTGTGCTAGTACTTTTCAAAGTGATATGATTTTGACCTGGTAGACAACAACTACAACAACAAAAAAGTAATTCACATTTTGTTTTGTATATCATGTATATCATATATTATGAAGTCTGGTATTATGTAATGAACATAGGGCAGCTGTCTAAGAAAACAAGGCTGAAATGCTGCATTTGGAAATGTCACAGTAAACCTGCGCAAAGCCTCCTGGGTAATGTCTGAGAATAACCATATTTGCAGAACTTTATCATCTGTGATTACGGAATAAATTGTGTTTGCTCACTGTTTTGGCCAACTCCACAATGCTCTGATTGCTAATGTACTGCGTTTTGTGTCATTTTCAAACGGTAAATGAGCAGAAACCAGGAACCAAAACATACTGCGGCCGCAGAGTAATGGGAGATAGACTGCAAGCCAAATTCAATCAAAATTCTTATTACCTTAGTTCGTGTTGCTTTATTATTCATGTAATTTTAAAATCTGCAGTGTGAAAAGGCAATTTTGATAGAAAAGTTCAGCATGCAAATTCCATTATAAAATGCTGCTAGTTTGCGCTGAAGTGCTTATGAGCCGACGGCAAACAGTAAAAGGTTGTTTTCCAGCAACCCGCTGCCAGAACGAGAGAGTTATAGCTTGGATGTGAGTTGTGACCAGCAGAAACAAGCTGGACATGCGACTAAAATGAAACATTTGACACTCAAAACAAATCTTTAAGGCAAGAATAAAGCAACATACATTGTAGCCTATAGACAGAACAGTTTATATCAACCCAAAAGTGACAAAGATACACCATAAATGAACCGGATTCCCCTGCTTTCCTGTCCCCTGATGAATAACCTGGGATTGTGATTAATGACTAGTCATCTTTTATATACACATTTAAAAAATAGATTAATCTGTCCTCTGCAGAGCAAAGTAATTTTTCACTTTTCAAAGTTAGAAAAAAAAGTGCAGAGTCAACCGTTCTGTGGGCCTTTAACAGCGGTGACATAATCTATGTGTGCACAGCTGCAGCTACAGTAAACCTACTGGATGTAGTTTATTACAACGCTCTACCCAAATGACCTGCGACAGATTTGTGCATGAAAGCTGGTTAGCTGTCGCTGACCATGCAGACAGAGTTCAATTTAAATTAAAAAATTTAAACTGCTTTCTTGTGTTACGCCAATCCTGATTTTAGGTAATGCTTCAATGGAAATGAGAAAATGACAACATGCACATATAACACAAGACTAATTGCAGGAAATATTCATTAATTCTCTGTGCCTTTTATATGGAAATTTATCAAAATCTAATTTCCTCAGGTCTCTCAAGACAATAGTCTACTCTTGTTCATTTTTTATACTGTATGATGACCACAAATTAGTATCAATAGGGTTTACTATGGATCAAAAAAACTGCAATTCACTTAATTCATTTTTTTTTCATAAATAATACATTAAATAAATAATAAATAATTAACTGAGCTAACTGAAAAATAATTAACTTACATTTTCTTAAAGATCCAGTGTGTAATATTTAAGAGGATCTATTGACAGAAATGCAATATAATATACGTTTTCAGTGGTATATAAAGACCTTACATAATGAATCGTTATGTTTTTATTATGTTTTAGAATGAGCCATTTCTATCTACATACACTGCGGTCCCCTTACACTGAATTCGCCATTTTGCGCCGCCATTTTTCTACAGTAGCCCTTAATGGACAAACTGCTCGCTCTGCTCACTTGCTTACTCTCTTCTGTCTCAGATGACGACAACTTTTTCCTGTGCCAGCCACCGTAGCTTCTCTATGTGTTTCGAAAGGGAGGGGTGAACGGTGGACCCCGTTCACCCCTCCCTTTTGGTTGCAATTCGCAACCTCACCACTAGATGCCGCTAAAATTTACACATTGAACCTTTAAAGTCGGCATAAAACGGAAGTTGCGATCATCTTTTCTTACGTATTGTAATGTATATCCGAGTGAAATGGCTTCTCGAGCAAAAAAAAAAAGAGGACGCGACTTGATTTTGTCCTTCGGGAAGTGAATGGATGGTTGTGGTTTGCTATTGCTGTGATGTCATGTGAGTGACAGGTTGTCCCGCCCTTCTGCCAATAAACACATCATCAGAAAAGAGAAGAGATGTCACTGCAAGAGGGAGGGGAAGTTATTTTGATTAAAGGTTATGAGGCATTTGAATTCTTTTTAAAAAGAGTTGTACACAGATAAATCCTTTATAATTAATACTGCAATATTCCATAAAAAATAA
This sequence comes from Anabarilius grahami, assembly GCA_003731715.1. NCBI lineage: Eukaryota > Metazoa > Chordata > Actinopteri > Cypriniformes > Xenocyprididae > Anabarilius > Anabarilius grahami. The sequence continues at coordinate 957,514 of RJVU01021895.1, read as the reverse complement.
GAATTGTCAATTTTGATTTCATTGCGACTTTAAGACTAGAATATACATTTTTTTTTACCCATGAGGTAAAAATCCTATGTCCGATCCCTTTACATTTCCCATTTGTTAAGATATAATGAACTGTGACTGTGCTGTAAATCTAAAAGAACCTCTAAAAGAGGTTTGTCACTTTCACCATCATTAGATGGATAGACAGTAGAGATCTGAGAGGATCTACCCTACGGCAAAACAGCATTTCACCGTGCTGGCCAGATGATGATCCAAATGAAGGGAGAGGCGGTTCAGATTGTGTTCTTTTTAACTGGCGTGAGAACACAAACATTGATTGAGTTTGTTTGTGTCCGTGAGCATGTGGGTGTGTTTGTGTACTAGGACTCATTATCATGTGACAGATTACAACATACAGTACAAGCTCAAGTGGGGAAGTTGGAGTGAGGGCTCTCTTTGGTGTTTTTGTGTGTGCGTGTACAATTTACGTGACTTTTCTATGCTCTCATGGATTCAGCTCAAAGGGGGAATGTGAACATAACAGGGGAAGTATGGGATTTGTTCTTTTATCATACAGAACACGGACTGTTATCATATCTCATCTGCGGCAGCATCCTTATCCGTTACTGTGCTATTGTTTACTTATAAAGCATAATTTCTCATAAGTAAGTAATCTTTCTCAGAATTTCTACCCGATAGTTCATATAAACATTTTTCTTTTAACTCAAAGTAATTCTTAAAGGATTACAAAAGAAGAGCATAGTGTATAATTTAAGAAATACGAGCAAGATATGGTGTTTTATGTACTGTAATATACGTTTGGCTAATGCTCTGTTAACCAAACTTACCAGGTAACTCTTTCCCCGCCAGCATTTAAAAAAAAAGGTATGAATATCTGAACATACAATATATTAAAAGAAAGAACAGAGCCTCTGCTTTAAAAATAAATTAGCTTCATGCATTCTTTTTTTTTATAAAAACTTGAATGTGGGTAATTTTCATAAAAAAACATTTCGAACAAAAAGCTGGATCAGATTCATAAAGATAATCAAAACAGAGTAGATTGAGTCCATCAGCACCCCCAAAAGCTTGCACAGTCCTACACCTCTTTGTGGGTTCGACATTTGTTTGAAGATCATATGTTTGAAGATCACATTTGCTTACATGTGCATATGCAATGCTTCTATCTCTTGTTTCTGCTGCTTCTTCGCTTGTTTTTGGATCTAGAGATTCTGTACTCTTTTAGAAGATGCGTAATAGCACCCCATACCATATAACATTGAAAACATCTGCCGCTTTTCCACTGTCGAGCCGAACGGTTGTAAAAATGATACGGAAGGGTTATGGTTACCATTACAAACCGGTCACTTGTCTGTTGCCTGGCTAACAGTTTCTCTGTAGCTGACCAAGCGAGCTAATTAAGCAATGTGAAATTAATAATAAAATTAAAAGAAATATCAGATCAACCTCCATAACGCGGTGGAAAAGCGGAAATTCCGTCAATGGCGTTGAGTGTTTCTCAAACGGAAGGCTGCATCTTAGTATGGCTGCATATATCGGCTGCCACGTCATCAATGTCCATCAAAGGACATCTCAGTTTAAAAGATCATTTAATGCTGAGGAGGACTCTAGACTATAATCCGAGATGGTCCTCACTGCAGAACACAAGATCCAGGGGGCGAGGTTGGATCCGGATCCAACTCCTCCCACTTAATATATATATAAGAAGTGTCTCGCTGCGGTGGACTTCAAACCAGGTATAACAGAGACTGTGGTCTTTAGCGTCCTTGTTAGCGTGCCCACCTCCCATTCTGGAAACGGCGGTTTGAATACCGCTCGGAGTGGGACCAGAGGGGTTAAACCGGCCCACATCCAAACCAATGCCGCCCTGCAGACGATTCTTAAGATTTTATTGGTCATGTAAATCACAGTACTGATTGCCTACACCAAACACTGATCCCTAAACCTACCTGTTTCCACCCCCTGGATCTCATGTACTGCAGTGAAGAGCTACTGTACAAGCCTCAGAAGGACTGGACTAGGAAGGATACAGTCTCACTAGCAGCCTTCCGTTTGAGAAGCACCCGTTGTGTCATAAATGACAGAAAATTCCGTCAATGGCGGGGAACTAGTCAATAGAACAAAACATTTTTAGAATTTTTTTTTTCTTTGCTTGAACAGACCTTTATTTTGACCTCTGGATGGTGCAGTCTTTGAAATGAGACACAAATACAGAGTCCACGGTGTTCAATGCTCCCTATTCCCGAGCCCTGTTCCTTTGTTCTATGTTCCCACCGCAATCTCTCACCATGGACACTAATCATCATCATCCGCTGTTCGTCATTTGAGTTAATCTTCTGTGTCACTACTTAAGTTGTTCCCTGTCCTGCACCGAAGTGTGCGGTTGTGACTCAGGAGAGCCATGATTTTTTGTCTTTTGCACATCGATTTTTCCACCTTGCACTCACCTGCCCTTTTGACGACGAGACCCTGAAATCTATGTTCTGGATCAGGGCGAACTTTCACCATCCCGCGGACCTCCCAGACATCACCGATCTCAACTGGAGAGAAGCCATCATCAGGTGTCTGGAGAGCATCCGTCCCTGATCCAGGACCCCGCTAGACCCAGAGCGTGAATCACCACCTTCGACCACGGAGCACTCGTGCGTGCCTGCCGCAGACGGAGAGCTACCACCCGCCGCGACGCGTCAACCAGAGCTCAAGGAGAAGAGGCCAGGGCTGACCCTCACCCCATAAGTGGAGCTCCATCATGAGTCTGGCCAGTTTTATTTCTCTGATGTGTGTGGAAGTCACCCTACTCACCATCGTCATGTCCAGTCTCCTCTCACCATCCTCATCCCAGAGCTCAGCCAGTCCTCCAGCCCTGACGCTGCCGGATGTTCACAGCTCTGAGCCATCTCTGTGGGAGCCCCGCTCTGATGTCATGTCACCACCAGCAGCATCAGCGCAAGAGGATCCTGCGGCTCCGCCTCCGGTCTCGGGAACAATTCGCTCCATCTCGGCTTGTCGGTTCCGTCTTGGCTCCTCCCACCTTTGGCTCCACCTTGGACCTGCAGCTTCTCCAGGTCCCCTCGTACCGCCTGCTCCCCCTTGGTCAGTCGTCATGCCACTTCCTCCACAGACTTGTGAGCCGTCCACTGCATTCCGGCCCTCCACCCCTACAGCTGCAGCGGATTCCTCCTTCCCCTCTGCGTCACCTCTGTCCTCAAGCACACCGGCTCCACCTCAGCGCTCTTGTACTCTGGCTCCACCTTTGACGGTTGTTGCAGCGGCATCGCTTGGGTCTCCAGTACCAGCAATGTCGCTCATTACCATCGGCTCTCCGTCTGCGGATCCATCGGCCACGCCTCCATCAGACGTCCCCTAGCTGTCGTCAGCCACGTCAACACCTGGACTCCTCCTCCCTTCGCCGCGGGCTGTCGACACTGGGGAGCTCCGGGTCTGTGTCATCTATGTGTTTCCATCATTATTGCAGGAGCCTCGTCGTCCCACCATCACCACTCGCCTCATCCTGCCATCATCCCTCCACGTCTGCCTCTCACCAACCCTTCTCCTTCACCTCGTCTTCCTCCAAAGTCCAAATGGGGTGATATGTCACATTTAGTTCAATTTAGTTTGTTTCTATGGACTTTGTTTGTTATCACTGATCATATGTGTTCCTTTGTTCTATGTTCCCGCCGCAATCTGTCACCATGGACACTAATCATCATCAACAGCTGTTTGTCATTTGAGTTAATCTTCTGTGTCACTACTTAAGTTATTCCCTGTCCTGCACTCTTTGTCCGGTCACCGTACGGTTTAGTGTTTGCACTGCCTGCCTGCCTGTCTTGGATATATATGAATTGTTTTTGAACCTGTACCTCCTGCCTTTGTCTTCCTGCCTGCAAGCACGTTAACATCACTTTGAAAACTGAGAGCTAATTTTCTGTTTAATATGAAATTAAATTTGGTTATTCCGCATATGTCTTTTATCCTATTAATCAAGCATAATCAAGATAGTTGCATTGTAACTGTTGCCTCTCGCACACTATACCCACGAACAGCTACAGTACATACAAACAGTACCTGTGATTAATTTACACCTGAATTTATGAACCTTTGGATATACAGGCTTACACAGTATGTCGATATACAGTTGTATACATGGAAAAACCGTGTGATGAATACTAAGCGGAAAATTGTACAATAAATATATACAGCGTAATAACATTTCTTTTAATATCCTGCAGTACTACTCGACATAATCAACACCTCATCCTTCATTTGCATATCCTACCTTTGTTGAAACAGTTGTAAGACTGTGGTTTATTGATCTGAGTTTTATAGAGAATGAGAAGGCATAAAAAACTTTTTTTCCAGGTGAAATCACATCCGCTTGAAAGCAAAAGATAATCACTGATGGCTTCATTCCAATTTCAGCAATAATCTTTAAGAAAATCAACTAGATGCCCAAATGCACTGAAATCATGGAATACTAAAAATGCAGGTATTTCCTCCACCATAAAGCACCTGAAATGTAGACGACATTAAACGTGGTGGAAAGGGGCAGTAACTATGGCAACAATAACTTTCCATCTCCAGACATTGTGGCTGCTTGAGGCGTTTGACATGGCTGGTGAACTGGTCAACAGGGCAAGTGGATTGTGGGTACACAGAAGAGATGAGATGAGATCGGCCCACCTCAAGCCAGGTGTCTGAACAGTTGTTTTCATATTAGCAGCGTTGGAAGTCTGCTCCCTATCACGGGGCTCCAGGGCGGAGGGTCACGGCCGGGGCTCGATGGACATGAAGGCGAATATCAGCATTAAAGGAGCATCAGAGGAAAAGGGAGGGAGATTGCAGTGTTAGTTCTCGTGCCAAACAACACCAATAAAATCTCAGAAATTAGAGCTGCAGAAGACAATGGGTTATAGACTACCTTTGATTTACAATTAAACAAGCTGTTATGCCAATATACGGAAGCACTGGCATCCTTCCCAACCTGTAATTTACCATCCACTCTTGATAAGCCAGCATAGTTGAAAGCATCCAACAAAGCAGACAGAAGAAACAAGCTGGATTTTAAAGGAACAGTTCACCCAGAAATACCCACACCGGGATGACTTTCTTTCTTAAGTGAAACACAAAGAAGATTTTTAATTTAAAAGCTGCCCTTTTCCATAAAACAAAGGTAGATAGAGACAATGGACTGTCAAGATCCAGAAAAGAACAAAAAAGCACCACAAAAGTAGGCCATGTGATTCAAAAGCTTAAACTTTGATGTACTTGGTCCACAATGGTAACCCCCCAAAACAGCAACATAACATTAAACATTAACAGATCTTCTATATTAATTTTGTGCAAAAGTCTGTATCAAAGCACTCTGGGAAAATCAAATTTTCCTCTCTTTGAGCGTGATGGTTAATTGTTTCCTACTAACTAAATTAATTAATTTGTTGTTAAAGATATTGATAATTGTAGTCCTTGAAACTGGTCAGTATAATTTCTCCATTCTCAAATATTTTGATTCAAATTTAACACAAATATTAAGTGTATCTTAAAAAATAATCTGTTGGTCAAATACCTTTTCTTTTCTTTTTTTTACAAAAACTTAAATAAGTCAAATTAACTGTGTTGGATTTGTAGTAATTTATTTTGGTATGTCCAACTCAATCATTAAAGTGATATTGAAATATTTAATTAAGGTAGTTATTTATTATTTTTTAGGGTATGTTTACATGACAACGATGTACTAAAAATGAAAAAGTTTTTCCTTTTGAGTTTTTTGCGTACAGACAACAACGTCGTCAAAATGATCCCTATCCGCGCTGATCCAGTGCTGTGTTTTGCTGCCAGGCCAATAGTTGGCGATGGTACTTTGTAAAGAAACACTATGACGTCACCGTTTTCACAAATTTACATTTTTGTAGTTTACACGGAGACAATAACAGTATCATTTTCAAAAACTTGCTCTTTGAAACCTGTTTTCAAAAGATTGCTTTTTCAGGCCCGCAAAACGCCGTTGTCGAGTAAATGAACGGCCAAAACACATAAAAAAGTTTCCAGTTTTTAGCGGAAAATGGTGTCATGTAAACGGACTCTTAGAGTATATGCTGAATTTTAAGTCTTTGGAGCTTGACAGCCCTTTATTCCCTGTTATATGAAAAAGTGCAGCATGAACGTTCTGCAAAACATCTAGTGTTTCACAGAAAAAAAGAATATTATGCTTTTGGAATGACATGAGGGTAAATAATTGATATCAGGAGTTTTTTTTTTTTTTTTTTCATATTTCTTCAAGGCAACCTTTTCATTTTCCAAGCCAATGATTTCTTCTCAGGCTAATAAAAAATGTACCCTTTGCCTAGTTTCCTTGTTTAACTCATTGTGATGGCATATACATGATAACAACAAAAATGTGTGTCGAAGAAGGCTGTTGTTGATGTTATTGTTGCCGGCTTCCGCAGACTCAAGGATTCAAGACTTTTATCCTCGTTCTCACATTCAAAGACTTCCTCTTGGGACAAAGCTCCACACTTTCCAAGAATCCCAAGAGGAACGCATGCCATCAGGAAAAACTATTAAGCTCAGAATAAATAATAGGATGTTTGATAGTACCTCATCGCTTAAAAAGCTGCATTACATAACACTTGTGTTCTTAGAGTTTTTTTTTATTTTTTATTTTTTTTACTGAAGGTAGATGATGAGAACACTTAGTAAATGCTATATATATTCTTAGTAATACAAATTGAGCTAATATGCAATTACTAGTGTAGCTTGTAATTGCACATTGTTATTGCTGTTGTAATTTATATGAACATATATAAATTACATTTAAAAGTATATTCAGATAGAAAAAAAAAGATTTTAAATTGTAATAATATTTCACAATATTACAGTTTTTTTTCTGTATTTTGATTAAATATATGTAGTCTTGGTGAGCATAAGAGAACCAAGACAACCAACTTTTGAACAGTAGTGTATAAGTAAGACATTCGTTGGATAGTGTAAGTTTGGGGACGAGGCTATCTGTTTGTCCAAACAATAACAGATATGAGGAGTGTTCAGAAACCCTGTTTGATGTTTTAAAGGGGGGACATACAGTATGGAAGTAGCAGATCTCAAAAAAATAAAAATCTGATTTAGACCAAATTTAAAACAAATTAAATATTTATTGAACAAATTAAACATTTAAGGCCTAAAATGTAACAAGAGAACGTATTTTAGACAAATAATAAGAAAAAGTAAAAGGAAACATGTTTTATCAACCCATGAACCCAAGCCAGTCTCAGGATAGAGCTGGTCTAGACTAGCGCATTCACCAGCCCCACTCTTATTAAACAAGCTCCCCTCGGAGCTCAAACGGCAAGTCCGTGTCTCTCCTGCGTCTGTACAGCATAGAATCATAAACTCCGGCTGCTACGTCCACATCAGCTTTACCGTATACTCTTCCCTGTGGAAAAAAGTGGAAAAAACGACAGCTATAAACAAAAGAAAAACAGAAAACTGACCGAATCTATTATATAAAAACTATTGCACCACTACTGTGCAATACCATAATTCAGAGCTTCTGTATGTCATGTATCCTTTGAATTAAAACTGAGAATTTAGATATGAAATGCACAGTTGTAAATTAGCGATCACACATTTGGCATTAAGTGCATCTTTCCAGCTGGTTGTTGGTTCACACCCACCTCATGATATGTGGAGAGTGCTCGTGGATCAGAGTGGGCAGCAGGGGGCAGCAGTGAGTAGCCCTGCAGATCCTGGTACGTCCCCCAGCCTGTCACCTCCTCGTAGTCATGAGCGAGAGGGCTTGTGCCGTGTCTGCCATCTGGAGGGAAGGAAACTCAGCACATCAGTGTACCAGCCGTGTACCTTCAAGTTGCAAAAACGTTTTAATTGTTAACTAATCTGTAAACAACTGTCACTAGGGGGGTTTGATCAAATACCGAATACTCACTTTGGATAAAAACAAAAGAGCTTTGACAAAACTTGGGTGATAAAGTGATTTAAAATGCCTCCCCTTAAACATTCAAAGAGCAAGAATAATATATTTCTTATGTCTGCTAAGGCAAGGATCACTATTACTATTACTCAGACTTAGGTTTGATCAAATCACTAACTGACTATTAAACGGGTTAAATGCTGTTTGTGCAATAGGCATGAATGATACATCAAATCATGTGGCTTGTTGAGGAGAGATAAGCTATTAGTTTTCTAAGACATTTTGACTGGCAGATGATAAAATGGGTAAACAAATCCCACAAACACTGAAAGAGCAACCCTAGTCATCCAGTATCTAGGGACACACAAACGCTGCATTGCGATGGGCTACAGACACTTGGAACACCCTAACTGCATAATGATAACACCCTAACAACTGCATAGCAATGGGCTACAAACACCCAGAACACCCTAGCAACTGCATAGTGATGGGCTACAAACACTCAGAACACCCTAGCAACTGCAGAGTGATGGGCTACAGACACTCAGAACACCCTAGCAACTGCAAACACTCAGAACACCTTAGTAACTGCATAGCGATGGGCTACAAACACTCAGAACACCCTAGCAATTGCATAGTGATAGGGTACAGACACTCAGAACACCCTAGCAACTGCATAGTGATGGGCAAAAAACAACAACACTCAGAACACCTTAGTAACTGCATAGCGATGGGCTACAAACACTCAGAACACCCTAGCAACTGCATAGCAATGGGCTACAAACACTCAGAACACCCTAGCAACTGCATAGTGATAGGCTACAGATACTCAGAACACCCTAGCAACTGCATACACTCAGAACACCTTAGTAACTGCATAGCGATGGGCTACAAACACTCAGAATACCCTAGCAACTGCACAGTGATAGGGTACTGACACTCAGAACACCCTAGCAACTGCATAGTGATGGGCTACAGACACTCAGAACACCCTAGCAACTGCATAGTGATGGGCTACAGACACTCAGAACACCCTAGCAACTGCATAGTGATGGGCTACAAACACCCAGAACACCCTAGCAACTGCATAGTGATGGGCTACAAACACTCAAAACACTCTAGCAACTGCATAGTGATAGGGTACAGACACTCAGAACACCCTAGCAACTGCATAGCAATGGGCTACAAACACTCAGAACACCCTAGCAACTGCATAGTGTTGGGCAAAAAACAAAAACACTCAGAACACCCTAGCAACTGCATAGTGATGGGCAACAAACACTCAGAACACCCTAGCAACTGCATAGAGATGAGTTACAAACACACACAACTACATAGCAATGTATAAAAACATTATAACATTAGCAGTCGCATTATAGCAACACCCCACCTACAACACCCTAATATTGTGACAGTGACTGTAGAAGTAAATATCTGGAGTTTATTCCGGGGATTTTTGTTAAATAGGAAGGAGGTTATTTGGTAAAGGGATCAGGACATTAAGGCAAGATTTGAACCTAAAAAATGTCAAAAGTTAAGCTTTAAAATCCCTATTAAGTGTATAAACACATTAAATGTAGTCTCACCATGATCCTCGGGGCCTTCAAGGTGAGTATACAGCGCAGGACTGTAGTAATAATGAGGACTCTCCTGCTGTTGAGATGTTGGGAAAGGAAAAAGAAAGGACAACTTCAGTAGCAATAAATATTGTTTGTGAATTCAGGTGGGATCTTTTTCATTACAAGGCAGCAAACATTCCTTTCATGTAATTTTATCTGAACGTTTTTCTAGAACAGCCCTTTTTATTGGAAAGCCTGAACAGACTGCGTGAGTGTCCAGTGATATACCCGTCCGTAGCTCTCATAGACGTTGCTGTCAGGCTCGGAGCTGCTGTCAATGAGGAGCGTTCGCTGTGCCGAGGCGTTGATAAGCTCTCTGCTCGCATAGCGTGTTGAGCTGCTCGACGTGGACCTGCAGAAACAGAGAAACTTCACATTCACAAATCACAACAAATCGCAGCTGTAAGTTAGAAAACAAGACAAGAATGAAAAACTTCTGCAACCAGGGATAATTTTCCAAAAAGCAGTCCATAGATGTCTGGAAAATTGGACATTTAAGGAAAATTATTAGAAGGTTTAAATTTCAACATTTTCTTTCTTAATGCATGTTGTGTATATATATATATATACACACACACAGAATCAGGGGTGTAAAGGTAACTGTTAAATGATGTATTCGTCCTGAACTGTACGGTACGAACGTCACGGTTCGGTGCATGCAATCAGACAACGAATACTGTTAGTCACGGGCGATCCACACTCCAATCCAGAAGGGGGCGTGCGCCTTAATACAATGCTATTTGCTAACCGCCACAACAGGAAAAATAGCAGAAGAAGAATGGCGCACATGCAAATGACTTGAGCACTTGAACCCAAAGTCCACTAGTAGTGCTGGGCAGTATACCTGTTCAGATGGTATACTGGTTTCAATTTCGAGACCCAGATTTTTTTTTGCTGTATCTATTCAATGACCATGAAGCGCTATGTAGAGTGTGTAGAGCGGACTTATATTAACTGCATACCCTTCTTACACTAATGGAAACAACTTAATAACACAACAATAAATAACTCACAAAACTAACTCTCTTTAATACTGCAAATACATGTAGAGCCATATGATTTCCACGATGCAGAAAACACGGATGAAATCACGGAATCCAGTCACAAGAACTTACTGTATAAAACGGAACGTCACAGAATTTGGCCATTTTTGGATGAATAAATAAAAAGTAGGGCTGTACAATGAATCAGATATCGATACGGACAAGTGTCTGTGAATATTAAAGCTAAAAAATGCTGCTGTTGAAATCTGAAATCTGTATGAATGAGTGCCGCATTTTCGTCTACTACAACACATACTGAAGCACGCGTGACGCTCGCCATGATTTCAGTGTCTGCTCTCTCACTCACTATACATGAACTTCATCTGCAGAGCTGCTCTTTTAGAGTCACTTTATGAACATTTCACCGTTTCAAACTATTGACATTTGTCGTATCATATACACAGGAAGTCAAACATCTTCACGACCCTGTCAAAATAAAAGTCCGGTATAACAAATAAAACTCCGGTATAACTATAGAGTACCTCAGGGATGACGTCAAGTTCTCTTTTTGCCAGCAGACTCTCCTCTGTTCTGTGTTTATTTAAAATGGTTGATTTCCTGGAAGTTGGAGATTTAGCTGCTCCATGTCAACCTTTCTCACTCGTTGTGACAACTAACCTCTGCCACTCCCACAGACCTCAAAGTAGCCGGAGCAACATTTCTTTATATACGGATATGATGAGACACACACGGACGAGTGACATAAGTTCGAAATTTTGCGTGAAAACCATCCCGTCAGGTCTTACATAGTGAATCAGGTTAAGACAAAAACATGTTTTGGAAGAAGGATTGATGGTGTATAATTGGTGTTCATTTTGAAAAAAAAAAAAGTTACACTGTGCACCATTAAAGTTACTTGCACTTAAGTTACACACTTAAGGCTTAGGTTTCTGTTCTTTAATATTTAACTAAAACTCCAAAACTTTTGTCTATTCTGCCATTTTTTTTTTTTTTTTTGCTTTTTTTGTTGCTCGTGACTCTGTCACCTGTAGGCTGGTGAAATGAACACTCTGTACTTCTCTGGAGTCTATTTATGGAGATGCAAGCTAAGCAGCGTTTCTATACACTGTCTGGAGGGCTTCTATAGCCACTGGAAGCTGAAAGGATCTAGACAGGCACAAGTTGTTCTGAATGCCTTCAAGCCATCACAACATGCTGGTCTTGCTTGTTAGTGCAGCTTTCTAAGGCACACATCACCATTACTATTGCTCATATTATGGCGTAGGGGTTTGTTCACACTCCTAATCCCAAGTATTACACTTTGGCAATAAATAACAACCTAGTCTAACGTAGCCAGACCTTCAGACTGACGGCAGAAGGTCTGGACTCTATCACAGCTTTTATTGGCCTGCGAGCCGCAAACTTCACATACTTTTGAAAATCCAGCGTTAAGTTGATCCTGGTAAGCGTTCATTGTCAAAGTTGTAAACACGACGGCGTTCTTTTTCCATGAGGGGGTTTGGCATCACGGCATTTGTTTCCAGGCGGACCGTTAAAGAACATGATACAACACGTCTCCCGAACATCCTGCAGAACTCAACCAACCAGATGACGACTTTGAAAATCCTGAAGTGTTTCCAGTTAAGTGAGCCATATGCATCAGACGTTCAGCCAACGGTCCGTGGGTGTGACATCTGAGGCTGAGACTAAAGCTACCTAGCAACCAAATAACAAAGTCCTGGCAACCCTAGCATCAAAGCAACAAGTTTTGCGGTCACATTTTTACCAGAAACTAGTTTGTCTCTTATTTTTTCAGTGTGAAGACACCTCAGTGTCAGGACTGAGTGGGCATACTTGCAATAGAGCTTTGATTCAGAGCGCTAACATGACTGACCTCTGCTCCTCGCTTTTCGTCTCCTGTGAAATGCTCCTGGTGTCTTCTGAAGAAAAAAAAAAAAAAGGAGAGTGGGGTGTTAGAGGGCAAAGGTCACAGGAAGGAGAGCATGACAGAAATGAAAGGAAAGCCAGAACACCAGAAAGACGGAACATGAGATTGTTTGTGTATGGAACATTCATCATACGCCATTTCAATTATTGGTTCCTCCTTACAAATTGTGTTGTGACAGTAGCTTTAATAAACTGATAAAAAGGACCGTTCAAATTGAAAGCGAGAAGAGAGGACGACAGGTTCATGAATAGAGAGGAAAAGGAAAAAATCGGGAGCGAGAGATGAGAGGGGAGAGACAAGACACCTGACAGTTTGAAGGAAGGGGCGAGGCGAAAAAAAGACAGATGGGGTGAGTGAGAGAGAGAATGACAGAGGACGAAAGGGAAAGGGGCGAGATAAGGGGAGAGACGAAGGGAGGAAGTGACAGCTGCCGTGGAAAGGAGAGATGGCGGTATGATGCAGATGGCTGAGGAGGCAGCGAGCGAGATAAGAGAAAGAGAGAGAGATGGATTTAAAAGTGAGAAGTCATATTAGGATTCAGACAGTTCATCCCTTTTGCGCTGCGTGCTGTCGCTGAGAGTCGACCAGTCTAGGACACGCTGTCTAACAGTGAAAAGTAGAAACGGTGACACGCTGAGGAGTTTCGCTGTCGGTTACCTTTCAGGCTCCACCCTCTTTTTTTCCATCTGGCCAATAGAAAGCAGCTCAATGGATTTAGGAATAAAAGAAGGCCACCCACAACCAGGAACACCACGGCATAGACAGGAAGACCACGACCTTTTGAGGAACAAGTGTTATTAACAAAAATAAATAGATAAAAAATATACACTAGTTGCGTCCCAAATGATGCACTATACACACTTATACACTATGTACTCATGCAATATGTACTCATCCTTGTAGTGTATGAATTAAAAAAAAAATAAATAATAAAGTTTATTTTGCCATTAAACATCAAAGTCTGATCCGCCCTCCCCCTCCGCTAACGTAATTAAAGCTGCAACAGTTGAGTGCATGAAGTGTCCAACATTCCACACTTTGTTTTTCTGTTAATTTAGTGCATCATCCGGGTATCTAAAGTGCGCCTTTTCTTTTTGAATTTTTTTGTCTGAATGCACTACTCGCACTATTTGTACTTAAAAACGTCATAGAATAGTGCATAAGTACGTGAATTGGGACACACCTACTTNTTTTTTTTTTTTTTTTTTTAAGGTATAGACAATTGACTTTTTAAGCTAAACAATTAAAAAAAGTTGTAGTATGATTTTGAAACTGTAAAACAGTAATTGTTAGCTATTAAAAATTAAGACCAAAGTGTCTAAAGTATTTGGACACCTTTAGGTTGTCAAACATCTGTGTTCCTCAAAGCAACTTAAAAAAAAAATGTTTTTACTATTTTTTTATTATTTTTATTTTATTTTTATTTTTTTATGGCTAACTTCTGACAAATTAAAACCCGTCAGGACAGGAATAAAATAAAAAAATAAAATAAAATGTATTCTGTACAAGTTGTTGTAAGTGCAGCATATTATTTTTATATAATACAATTAAATAATTATTAAAAAATAACAAATACTTACTTCAAATTATAACTATATTAATACTTTAATAATAATAATTATTATTATGCTAATAATAATAATACTTAATATTATTGTTAAACATTATATAATAATAATAATAATTATTATTATTATTATTATTATTGTTAATATTATAAAAATGCCTCATTTACTTTATCCAGTCAGCATTTAATAGTGTAACTAAAGCCAGATTTCTTATAAATTAATTATAATTAATTGTAACCAGTTATTTTAGTATCATTGATGCAATATTTATTTTTGTTAATATTTTCAATTACATTTTATTNGTAAGTTTTAGTATTTTTTTTATTTTTAAAAAAAAAAATATGTCTATATAGTTTTTATCGAGTTTTAGTTTTTGCTTATTTAGTTTTAGTTATTTTAGTACTTCAACTTAAATTAAACAAAAATGAGAATGTTGCCTTGGGAGGTTATTGCTTTATATTTTATTTTAATTCGGTTGCTCTTTATTTTATTTCAAGAAATGCATTTTTCTATGGTTTTAGTTTAACAAAGATAACACTGATTGCAACTTACATTTTTAAGGAATATGAAATCAAATAGTGCTTTGGTGCAAAAGTACTATAAAGGAACAGACTTAATACAACCACTAAAAATCACGCTGACACCAGTTGCTTAAAGGTATTTGCAAAAACAGCTAAGAAATGAGTTAGACTGACTTAGTTCGAGAATCATTTACTTTGGTAGATATTTTGTCAAGCAATGCAATGACATTTTAAAGCATGACTTAAGAATTCAAATACTTTTGGGCAGAAGATACGTATATTAATGGCAGCTGTTCCATATATATGTTCATAATGTTGAAAGATGTCATGGTTTGAATTTCAACAACTGCATCACTGTCTTGTTGGATTTGCTATTCTATATGTCACTGTTTTCTAGAAGAGAACGTGTGACTACGGATTTGACACGCTCGAGTCATGCCTCGCCGCGAGAAAATACCTCCAATGCCGCATGAACTAGTTTATTCACATAGACGAGAGACATTGATAAATCTCTCCCTGAAAAAAATCCCTCACACAGTATATCATTCCCAGATCAAACTGATGACATAGGAACTATCTAAGGAAATTGAAAACCCTAATGAATCTTTTCTACACAAACCCAATCAAAATGCAAAGCAGTATCAGGCAGACCTCGAATTTGCCGCAAGCTAATGTCAGTTTATTTCGTATCCCGAATCAAGGGTCAATAACTGCCACTGTGTCCCATTAAACAGCACCAAAGCGTTCAGCCTGAGCAAAACTGCACCAAACCACAGAAGAGAAAACATTGAGCCCCAAGGCTTTATAAAAGCACATGAAATAGGCCGGTAAAGGCCATGGAAACTGAAGTACGAGCTGAGAAATTGATCTGAATTCTGGGGTGTCAGGCCTTTTCTACATTTGATAAATAGCAGCTGCAGTGAGCCAGAGGAGGAAATGCTGCACCTGCAAGTGCTGGGTCCTTGTCTGCTGGGGAGACCCCGTCGTCAGCTTCCTCTGCATCTGAGATCAAGACAGAGACAAGGTAAATCACTTAATGCAGAGGTTACAGAGTGCAGTCACTTTGTTCTGCTCTGACCATGAGTCTAAGATCAGAAAATCAAAACCAAATATTGATTCAAGCATTTTTCTTGTTTGCAATGTATGTAAAAACATGTTGTAGCACCTAAAACACTAGACGGCATTAGAGTCCATTACAGTGGACGGCAAGTATTAAGTGGAAAATAATGAATTCCACTAAAGGCACAGAGGTACCAATGTGTAAAATCAAAGATTATAGACTTAGTCTAGCCTGAAAAGCGCCATTGTAATATGTAAAGACTTGTGTCAGAGTAAATGGCATATTTAATTTGATAAACGAAATGAGGTACTTTAATGGACTGTACTCTCACACCCTTGTTTTCATTTGCATTAAATTACATTCGGCTTAAAGTGAGTTGAAATAAGATGATTGATTGCAGAAAGCAGTACATATACCTACGAAACTGCCAAATGCTTTTTTTCATAGTCTAATTATTGCTGAATGCTTTTCAAGCAAAAGCATTCGCCATGGATTTGTTTTATTGGGGTTTTAGAGAAAACTGTACAAACTAACCTGTTCTGCTAGTTATTTATCCTTAAAGGGTTAGTTCACCCAAAAATGAAAATTCTGTCATTTATTGCTCACCCTCATGTCATACCACATCCATAAGACCTTCGTTCATCTTCGGAACACAAATTATCTTTCTGATGAAGTCTGAGAGCTTTCTGTCCCTCCATAGAGATCCAACACAACTACCACTTTCAAGGTCCAGAAAGGTAGGAATGACATCATTAAATGTAACCCAAGTGGTTTAGCCTCAATTTTATGAAGCAACGCGAGTGTTTTGTTTGTGCAAAAATATTGATCTGCAACATACGTTCACGAGAGCTTCACGACACATGCGTGTTGTGTTCAGACTCAACGCACATGCGTCAACTCAATGCACATGTGCGAGTGTTCACGAGAGCATCACATTGCATACGTATGTTTTTTCAGACTTGCGCGTCAACTCAACACATATGCGCGAGTGTTCACGAGAGCATCACGACACATGCGTGTTGTGTTCAGACTCGCACGTCAACTCAACGCACATATGCAAGTGTTCACGAGAGCATCACGACGAATGCGTGTTGTATTCAGACACGTGTCAACTCAACGCACATGCGTGAGTGTTCACGAGAGCATCACGACGCATATGTGTTTAGACTCATGTGTCAACTCAACGCACATGCGTGTTGTTTTCAAACGCATGCATCAACTCAACGCACATGCTTGAGTGTTCATGAGAGCATCACGACGCATGCGTGTTGTGTTCAGACGCGTGTCAACTCAACGCACATGCACGAGTGTTCACGAGAGCATCAAGACGCATATGTGTTTAGACTCACGCGTCAACTCAACGCACATGCTTGAGTGTTCACGAGAGCATCACGATGCATGCGTGTTGTGTTCAGACGCGTCAACTCAACGCACATGCGCAAGTGTTCACGAGAGCACCACATCACATGCGTGCTGTGTTCAGACTCACACGTCAACAACGCACATGCGAGTGTTCACGAGAGCATCATGACGCATGCGTGTTGTTTTCAGACGCGGGTCAACTCAACGCACATGCGCGAGTGTTCATGAGAGCATTACGATACATACGTGTTGTTTTCAGACATGAGCGTCAACTCAACGCACTCAACACTCAACGCACGTTTTGTGTTCACACTAAAGCTGACATTGTTGCATGAACATGCATTGGATAATATTATTTTGTAAATAAAGTGGTAAATCTTTTTTTTTGCGCAAACAAAGCGCAATGTGGAACGGCACAAGGGCATTTTTGGGTGAACTAATCCTTTAAAGCAGGGGTAGGCAAGTTCATTCCTAGAGAGCCGCTGTCCTGCAGAGTTTAGCTCCAACCTTAATCAAACACACCTGAACAAACTAATCAAGCTCTTCAGGATTACTAAGGCTATAGACGGGTGAGTTTTTTTTTTTTCAGGGTTGGAGCTAAACTCTGCAGGACAGCGGCTCTCTAGGACCGAACTTGCCTACCCCTGCTTTAAAGTGACAGATCAGACAAAAATGCTTTTGAAATTCTCAGTGAATGGGGACTGCAGCTTTCACTCTTCAAATAAGATACAAAATTTACATTTAATGCATATTCAATTTTAAAGAAACACTTTACTAATGTTCAAAAGTTTGGGGTAAATAAGGAATGAATACTTTTCTTCAGCAAGAAGAAGTGCATTAAATTAATCAAAAGTGCATCAAAGGTAAATACATTTATAATGTTACAAAACATTTCTATTTCAAAATGCCTTTGAGCTTTCTATTCATCAAAGAATCTTGGAAAAAAGCACAATAAAAATTATACATTGATAATAATAATAAAAGTTTCTTGAGCAATAAATCAACTTATTAGAATGATTTCTGAAGGATCATGTGACACCGAAGACTGGAGTATTGATGCTGAAAATGCATATAAATTAGTAAAATTACATTTTCAAGTATATTCAAATAGAAAACAGATATTTTAAATTCTAATAATATTTCACAATATTACTGTTTTTAATGTATTTTTGATCAAATTAATGCAGCCTTTATGAGCAGAAGAGACTTAAAATTATTTTGGTCTGTTTATTCATAGAAAGCTATTGTCCTTTTTTAATCATGACAGCCACTAAATGTTTTTTTCTATGTAAAAGATTACCTTGGACATTCTTAAAATATCTCCTTTTGTGCTCCATGGAAGAGAGAAAAATATGGGTTTGTTATGGCATGAGAGTGAGTAAAATTTCTCTTTAAATAACTCATAACTATTAAATAACTAAGGTTTGTCAGTTCTACTGTCAGTGAACTGTGGCAGAGCCATGTTGTGTTTTCTGTACTTCCGTCAGCTGCCTGTGCTCATGACTAATTTGTTTTGCAAATCAAATGCTATAACATTACAACTGCAGAATTCATTATGTTTGCCGAGGGAATGTAGCTTATCATCATTTATCATACATCACACGGTTTTGTTTTCTGTCTCTCTTCCTCTATCGCTCAATTTTTCTCCCTCTCCTTCGCACACCGGGCAAAATACAGACTGAAATATGCATTCAGAAAACACACTGGTGCACTGATTGGTGTAGACGTTCAGCCATTCGGCTTATTTGCATGAGACTCAGCCGTGATCTTTGCCATACAAATGAGATGTGATTGGTCAGATTGATGAATGGCTCATCAAATCAGTGGAAAGTAAAGCCTGCATCTAAACCTACAAGAAAACCCACCGTGGTCGGAACCCAAATGACAAATAATTTTGTTTATGTGTCAGGAAAGCTTTATTAGACAGACTGAGCTGAATTTACCGGCAGTGGTGACCGTCAATATTTTGTTGTTGTCTGCATAGCTGCTCTCTCCCATTGTATTGAGAGCGTTGACCGAAAAGTTGTATGCAGTTGAAGGGTTGAGGCCCGTGACTGTATACACAGTAGCTGTCGGAGGAAACACGTCCACATACATGAAACTCACCGATCCTGCCCACTGGTACCTGTCAATAAAACAAATGCTAATGTTTATATACTTGCATATGTTTCTTTTTTATTATTTACTTTCATACAATTCTAAACTAAACTTGTGTTCTTCTTTAATTCTTCATTCATCTTGTGTTCTTAAATGACACCTGACTTGGGTCCAAAAGTCTGAGACCACTATTAGATATGCTTTTGTTTTTCTAATTTTACCCTTTTTTTTAATTACCAAATTTATTATCACACACACATCTAAGTAAAAAGTTAAGTATAAAAAAAGTCTAGAAACATAAAAAAACGTATATACTTAAAACAATTTATTTCAATGTATGTCCTTTTATTTTTATTATTTATTTTCATGAATTTTTATATTAAACTTGTATTTATTTTTTATTTCTATTAATTTTAATGTTCTTAAATGATTTTATATTTCACTTTCATACAATGGGGTCCAAATACTGATGAAATTGCTTCTATTTTTCTACTTTGATTTTTAATACATATGAATAAATGTATCAATTAATAGTTCATTATTCATTTCATTAGTAATTTGTGTCAAAAGGTGAATTAAAAAAGAAACAGGTATTTCAGAATTTCTTATATTTGGTTTGTCACACCTTTGCTTTAATGACTCCCCAAGTTTGTGTAAAACTGGATGACAGTGTTAATTTCGTTGACTAAATATTTTCGTCATTATTTTCGTAACGAATATATTTTT
The DNA here is from genome assembly GCA_003731715.1 of Anabarilius grahami. Taxonomy (NCBI): domain Eukaryota; kingdom Metazoa; phylum Chordata; class Actinopteri; order Cypriniformes; family Xenocyprididae; genus Anabarilius; species Anabarilius grahami. The sequence continues at coordinate 937,697 of RJVU01021895.1, read as the reverse complement.
GCTGACGAAAACGAAACGAAAACTAAAAAAGAAGTCACTGATGAAGACTAAAACTATGACTAAATTGATTGACATTATCGTCAACGAATAAAGGACGAGACGAAAATAGACTGTGACGAAAATCCAATCAGCAGACGGGAGAGATGCGAGGAATGAACAAAAGAACCAATCGGTAAAACGGAACAGGCGAGACTGCATGAGAAGAGAACCAATCAGAGCCTGACTTATTGAGACGTGAAGCGAAGGTATTCAGTCTTGACTGAGCTCGCGCAAAGACTATAGAATAACACAAGACGTGTGTGTCACTGGTATTGTTTTGAATGGGAGAAAGTGTAACGCGCAATATGGCGGAATAAGTCCCGCCTTCTAAATAAGAGCCAATCGCCGACTGGTAAAGTCATCGCGTCACTGCAACGGCCGTTAGATGTTGCTGCATAAAAGCTTTTGAATTGAAATAAAGACACAGTTGTGTTGAAATAAAGTAGAATTTGTGTTTTATATATTTTGGTTAAGTTTGTTTCCTATACCAGCGGTAAAAAATTGTCTAGTAAATCTGTTATTGATTTTAGTCTTATTTTAGTCGACTAAAATACCAAGCAATTTTAGTCGACTAAAATAAGACTAAAATTAAAACAAATCAGATGACTAAAACTTGACTAAAACTAAAAAGAATTATAGTCAAAAGACTAAGACTAAAACTAAATTAAAATTTCTTGTCAAAATTAACACTGCTGGATGATCATGTGATCCAGCATGAAACTAATTAATGAATAAGAAATATTAAAGTTTCTGCATTCAAGATGCTCAAACATTTCTTATTCATTTTATGTCATAAATTTCATGTGTTCCCTTTTGAGGGAACACACATAAATTTCATGTGTTCCCTTCTAAGGGAACCAGGTTACATATGTAACCCTGTGACGTTCCCTTTCGAGGGAACTCAACGCTGCGTCATGGCGTTCCTATAGCATCAACGGCATGACGGCATGTCTCGTTCCCTTCTCAGGGAACCGGGTTACCTACATAACACTGAGATGTTCCCTTTCGAGGTAACTCAACGCTGCTTCATGACGTTCCATGTTTAGTGTCTATGGGTTCGTATAGAGAAGATTTAAATGCTTGTGTATGCGGTATGTCCATACCTGTGCAACACATCAGTATTACAAGAATCTTTAATAGTTCTTCTTCAAAAACTCAGCCAGTTAATCTTGCTCGGTCATAAAAGCCCTGACAGGAGGTGTGTTGTCACCCGGAAATACAACATCTTCATTGGCCACATTAACCCAAAGAGGTTGAACTTTGACCAGAGGTTAAAAGCTAGAGCACAACGCCCCTCCCTCTCTTTCTTGCTTCTTGGACGACTGAAGAGACCCCCTTTTTGCTGCAGTCCTTTTCAGGCCTCGGCCTACAACCCAGCCATGTGCTCATCTATAAGTTGTTTCATAGTACTTCATCCAACACAGAAGATACTGCCAACAACTTCGGACCAAATCATCAAGATTTCTCCTCAGCCTGCAGATCCGATGCTCCTCAGCCTAAAGGCATCTTGCAAGTATCGTACATTTGAACACTAAACAGCGATTTAGTATTGATTTGTAAAACTTACCTTTGTCAGCAAAGGTGTTTTATTACTGAGGAAACTGATGATTCTTTTCCAGATTGTCTTTGACTTTTTCCTATAGCTCCATTCCTGGTTCCACTTCCGGTTCAACTCTATCATTGCTCATTCTTACGTATGTATGTGTGTGACCTGCGTGTATGTTATGTGTTTGTTAGTTTAGTTATGTGTTTGTGAGTTAGTTAATAAAGATTTTGCACAATACATGTTTGGTTCTGACTCCGTTTGCTAATAAATTGCCTCTTAAGTGATTTAGATCCTGACTACATGCTCTGAGTAGTACTGTACAATAAGAGCGTGTTTTTCCATAACCTGGAAATGAACATTTCTTAGAATTAATAAACAATCAACACTGAGAGTCCACTGGACGAACAGGTTAATTGATTGTAACATTAATCTTAATGTTTCCAAATTTCAAAACTATTCCTTGTTTTTGTTTTTTTTAGATTTAAATTAGACTTTATTATTTATGTATTTGAAGATTTAAATCAGATTTTGAATCCCACACTTTTAACATGGCCTCAAACTTTTGGACCAGACAGGACTGAATTAATATGAAATGTGATATGTACTAAAAAAATAAATAAATAAAAAATGCCTTTCCTATCAGGGAATCATAAAGAAATTACGGTGCCATAGACTTAGATAAACATTTATATCAGCCAACTGAAATGTGTGCAGAGTTATGACACACTAGAGACGGAGAGATAAAACATATCAACAACAAACACCATGTTTTAGACACCTCACAGCTGCATTTATGACAACTTCACCTGACACGGAAGTTCTGTGTCAAACCACCGTCAAACCCAGGCATCCATTCCAGAGTCACAGAGTTATGGTTGACACGGAGCAGCTTCAGGTCTGATGGGGGATCGGGGTGGTCTGAGAAAGACATAGAGAGAAATAGAGAGAAAACAAGCTCATTAAAATAAGAAAGAAAAAAACACTACTGCCTACTTATAGCACTGCCTGGAGAATGTTTGTTTAAGAGGGGTAGGGAGACTGAGAGAGAGAATGAGAAAGAAATTAACAGGCTACTGTACAGACAGAAAGAGATATGTGTGTCAATACACTTCACTATGAAACTGCTTCATTATCTTGTTGGCTCTCTTGGGAGGGGGTGAAGGGGTCAATCCGAAATAGCAAAGCAGAGAGCAAAAATCTGCACCATTCCGTTCCCCGGTCGACTGATGATAAGAAGCACATAAAATGTATTACCGCTGTGTCAGATTAATTATGAATATTCATGGCAGTAAAAACAGAGAAGGAGGTGTGGACAAAAAGAGGCAGATATTGGATTGTATTTCATGGTTTTTATGATAAACATTAAACGTGCCTGCCCGAGTCGATTCCACAGACCTCAGAGAGAGAGAGAGAGAGAGAGAGAGGGAGCAATGAAAGAGAGTACAACAACGAACTGGCAATCGTAAATAAATAAATCAATAAAAATATATATATTGCCAAAAGTATTGGGACATCCCTCCAAATCATTTAATTCAGATGTTTCAATAACTTCCATTGCCACAGGTGTATAAAATCAAGCACCTAGGCATGCAGACTGCTTCTACAAACATTTGTGAAAGAATGGGTCGCTCTCAGGAGCTCAGTGAATTCAAGCGTGGTACCGTGATAGGTTGCCACCTGTGCAATAAGTCCATTCATGAAATTTTTTGTCACTACTAAATATTCCACGGTTAACTGTTACTGGTATTAAATCAAAGTGAAAGCAATCGACTCTTCGCCGGGCGTTTGATTGACAAGCGATCTAACCAATCATAACGCCGAATCCGCCATTTTGTCCGACATAGCAGTCAGGAGTTAGAAGATTAACCTCGGTGGACTTGAACTTGAAAAATGGTGTATATTTATGTTATTCTGCGTTTTAAACAACATTCTTTCTCATGTTCATTTATGTTTATTTGATGCTATGAATTAACTAGTAGGAAGAGATGATCAGTTCACGAGCTGCTTGAGCTGAGGCACTACAGCAATCTGTCACGACACATTAAAGAGCCACAAAACAGTTTTTATTGTTAGAATTTTTTTTTAAAAATTACACAATTTGAAAGCTGGGACTTTGTTTAATATCATAAGTAACATGCTCTCTCTTGTCTGTCGACGTGTTGTCAGTGTCCTCTTTGCTACGCGATGTATTTTACACTGCGTGTGGCCTGACAGCGCCATGGCTTGTCGGACAAAGCAACAGTAACTAAGGGGGGCGGGTCTTTGTGAAGGGTCAATTGGGAACAACAGCATCTCAGCCACAAAGTGGTAGGCCACGTAAAGTAGAATACGGACGGCGGTCTGGTAGAAGCTAGATATTTTACTTCATAACTTGTTAAATATGGATTTTTTTTTACACAAACGCATCACATCACTTCAGAAGGCCTTTATTAACCCCCCGGAGCCATGTGGAATATGTTTATGATTGATGGTTGTGGATGGAGACACTTTCTTTAGCTCATATTCGTTTGGTAATGCTTACTGCCATTATAAAGCTTGGACGTGTCAGGATATTTATTAATATTTCTCCGATTGTGTTCATCAGAAAGAAGAAAGTCATACATACCTAGGATGGCTTACTCATTTAGACATTTACCGCCACCTACTGGCAGTTTTAGTTTCTTTGCCATTAAAGGTATAGTTCACCCAAAAATGAAAATACTGTCATTATGTACTCACCATCATGGCTGTTGAAGCCTAAAAGTTTATTTGGAATAATTCTATGTAGAATCATTTTTTAAAGATACTTTTTGTAATGTCTATTTGATGCTTTTCACATTTAACACAATAATGACTTTATATTATCTTTTGGGGGTAATTTATCTGCCAAATTTGATGTGTGATAACATTTTCAATTAATTTAATTAATTAATCGCCTCATCTACAATTTTTTTGTAATTATAGTTCTATCATGACAACTCTCTGAAGATTTTTAGCATGGTAATGGATATGACATTGTTGATGTATTTGGTCTTGGAGGAACAGATCTGCTACACTGCTGCTGTTGACTATTGCTGTTGATGTATATTATTGCAGAGCAAGCACAGGAATTTATTGAGACACCTTGAACATTTCATTCATTAATACAGTTTATTCACTATAGTTTAAAAAAATTGGTAATAAAATATGACAAGATCTCACATCTTAATTATGTCAGATAACACTTAAGCAAAACATGGTCAGGTCAAAGTGTCTGAATAATTTTTGGTTCCAAATTTTTATCAGTTTTACTGGTAGCCCACTATATGAAGAATTTTTGGGTATAATGTGTCAGAGTTTACTTTATTTTGCTATCCTCAATTACATAAATGAACTATAGTGTCCTGCACCCACTAGAAAAATATACAAAAAATGCCTGAATAATTTTTGGTTTGACTCTATCTATCTATCTATCTATCTATCTATCTATCTATCTATCTATCTATCTATCTATCTATCTATCTATCTATCTATCTATCTATCTATCTATCCATAGATCTATACAGGTGGAGCTGGGGAAGGTGGAGGGTTTCGAATGAACTCTGAAAGCATGCTACAAACTGCTATTTAAATGTTGTGAGCAGCAAGCTCATTGGCTGCAGATGCGACATGAATCAATCAGCTTGTGCCAAGTAGTTAACGCTATGAATATCACCAGTTTGTGTTAAGGACCCATCAGCCTGCGCCATCTAGAGTTTCATGACAGAACTAGACATTTAAGGAATCAGTATAGAACATTATCAATTTTTTTTTTCTTTTACAATTAAAATAACTTTTTGTTTCATTTCAGTCTATGATAAATGTTCAGAACTTTCATCTTTTTTAAATTTTTTTGTATAACAACCTTGGTGCAAATCTCCATTATAAGTGTATTAACAATGTTTGTGTAGTTTTTAAGCCACGAGTTTCCAAACGGTAATTGAGAGCGCATTTTTTTAAATAAATTTTCTGATGATAATTCTGATGAGGAACTCTCAATACTGGAGAAATGGAAAGGTGGTTTGCAGCGTAAAAAAGTAACATCATTAGTATTACAATGAGAGAGGGTGGCAGTCATTGTGTGAGAGAGGCAGACATATCGATCCACCCAGTTGTTCTGTAAATAAAGGGGCATACTGAAAAAGAGCGGATTTTGATTACCACAACTGAATAATTAATATCACAATTGGTGCTCAGGTCAGAAAAACAAAATCTCATTGAAGAGCAGAAATCTCTTTCATGGCTCTGCTCATCATCTTTGTATGTGTTTATGAGTTGGAGATAAGAAATGCGACACCCAGACACCGGTGGCTGTTTGTTTTCATTTATTATGTTTTTATTTATTCATAAATTTATGCTAATTCACATTCACCTTTCAGCGGGGGTCAAGAGAAGGTGACCTGACCATGCAGCTAAAGCTGACCATTCCAACTTTGCATTAAACCGCTCACTTCCTGTTTGTACGTACTGGTGCTGAGGAGCTGGATGTCTAGAGAGTCTTCTCCCATGCTATTGTGGGCTGTGCAGGTGAAGATGGCGTAGTCCAGTGCTGCACTCACGTTAATGACGGTCAGAACGCTGGTGTGGACGGTACCTGTCAGCACAGTCTTCTCCTCGTACCTGTATAAGGTCACATAAACACTTATATGAGACATTCAATATTAAAGCACAATCAAAACTGTTTTGCATTTCCTGAAGGAAATTAAAGTTCTGCAAGGCAGCCAAAAAAACAAAAACAAATCCAATATAGATAGTTAGAAAGAAAAGGACAATCACATATGGGTATGCAAATGAATGCAGTACACACAAACACGCACACACACACTTTATAATATGCTCAAGAAACATTTCTCATTTCAACATTTCAATGGATGGACGGACAGACGGACAGACAGACAGACAGACAGACAGACAGACAGACAGATAGACAGATAGATAGATAGATAGATAGATAGATAGATAGATAGATAGATAGATAGATAGATAGATAGATAGATAGATAGATAGATAGATAGATAGATAGAAAAAACAGATAAGAATTAAAAACAATGTTTGAGGATAATTTTGAGGACTATTATTGAGGATATCAATAATAGAAGTGCGGCTTTGATAGCACTAACAAACTCCACCATTACAAGCTCTAAAATGCAGGAAACAAACATGAAACAAACACATGCACATATAATTAAAATTTAAACACTGTCATTACACATTCCACATGCATACAAGTATGTGATCATGGCTGTATGCTCAGCAGAACTCAGCAAACACACACACACACACAGAGAGAGAGAGAGTGCTATTTAAATGAGAACCCACCACTGACCTGATGATCATACATTAGGCAAATTATAATTCTACATGCTAACTAACCCAAACCCTAACTCTATTGTTATCTTTTTAGAAGACATTATTTTGTGTCTTTTTAAACTTTATGAAAGGACGTAGTATAGGGGTGGTTGCCTACATGGTTCAAGCTGCAGGGTTGCCGACTGACTAAAGAAACGTTATCAGCAAGATGGTATAAAAATTTACATTTCTTCTATTACCACCTACAGCTACTTATACCAACGACATAAATAAGCACAGTTATTATAGCAAAATATGTGGGAGAGCGTTGCTATAGTGTGACAATATTGTATTGCAATAGGGAGAACTTCAAAGTTAATATTGGATCAAAACTAGTTAGCACATCATTTGTAATTGAAAGGGTTGAATGATTATAAAAATAGTGTATGAGATGATACAAACTTATACCATTAATAGTACCCAGCATATATGTAGAATGTTACCTGAGAGATAGGAAGAGAGAGAGAGAGAGACTTTAGAAAGAGAAGAGAGAAAGATAAGAAAAAAGAAGAGCCAGAGCAAAGAAACCTAGCCTAAGCCCCAGAGCCTAACCCTAACCCCTGATGTACACACATTATGGCCTATAAGCCAACCCAAGACAACAGGTCTTGACAACCAATGCTGGATGAAGCTATACTAATGTCAACAGCGGACCAACCTGGGGTTGCCCAAGTCCAAAGGGAATCCATTTTTTGCCCAGGTGAAGTGCACACGAGGAACGCCTTGTGCCTGACACACCACATTTGCATCGTTGCTGCCATCCCCACGGCTGGCCACCTTCTTCCACTGCGGCCCCTTCTGAAGCTCTGGAGCAACTGCAGGAACATGGAAGTGTTTTGAAGACCAGTAATCATTTACAAGAAACTGAATATACCATTCAAACATTTGGGGTCGGAAAGATATTTTTTGTTTCTGAAAAAAGTTTCTTATGCTCATCAAAGCTGCATTTATTTGAATAAAATTACAAAAAAACAGTGCTGTTGTGAAATATTACAATTTTAAATAACGGTTTTCTATTTTAATATATTTTAAATTGTAAATTACTCCTGTGCATTTTCAGAATCATTACTCCATTACTCCACTCACCCTCATGTCGTTCCAAACCCGTAAGACCTTCGTTCATCTTCGGAACACAAATTAAGATATATTTGGTGAAATCTAAGAGTTTTTTTTATCCCCCATAGAAATCAACGTAATCACCACATTCAAGGTCCAGAAAGGTACTAAAGACATCGTTAAAACAGTCGACGTGACCACAGTGGTTCAACCTTAATGTTATGAAGCCGCAAGAACACTTTTTGTGTGCAAAAAAAAAAAAAAAAAGGACTTTATTCAACAATTTTGTTTCTCCTCTGTCAATCTACTACGCTGTTTACGTTGTATAGACAGTGAAGGCTTCTGCGTTCTATGACAGAATGGCTGTTCAGTATTGGCCGATGCTGTTCATGTGAGCAGCACGACACATGTGTGATGCTGACTGCAGGAGCCGGCCAATAATGAGTTGGCATTCTGACAAAGAACCCGGAAGCCTTCACTAACATACAGTACAAGCATACAAGTCATATGCAGTGTTAGTTTTAGACAGTTTTTTAAAACCATAAATCCTTTAATTTAGTCAATATTTAATCATTACATTATGCTTAATCCATTTTACTCAAACTAAAATGACATAAATTTAGTCAATGTAAATAAGTTTAATTTTAGTTGATGAGAAATTGCAAAAAGTATTCTAACACTTTCTATATAAATTTAAACATATTTAATAATTTCGCAAAACCAAATCAAAACCAATTTTCTTTGACGAGATAACCACTGGTCATATGGACTACTTCTATTATACTTTTTATTCTTTTTGTTAATTTTTAGAGCTTGAAAGTTCCAGTCACCATTCAATTTTTAAGGTACACAAAAGAAAAGCCTAGGCAATCTGTTTAATAACTTTTTTTTTTTCATCTTAAACAAGCACACTTCTTGATGTGACTGATGGGACTCACAGCGTACGATGAGCTGCCCTTCAACACTGCCTGGAGGTGCTATGCCGTTGTCTGCTGTACACTGGTAAAAACCTGCCCGGTCACGGGTCACTTCATATATAGTTAACAAACCAGTGCCTTCATCTTCACTCTGCTCTCCTAGATCATCTACTTCCTCTTCACCCTATATGTAAAACACACACACATACAACTGTAGAACAGGTAAAAAAGCCACAAACTCACAACTAACTAAAAAAAATTATAAAGAGCCTAAGGTAGACAACAACTTCATACCAACATCAATTTTCCCCAAATGCACACATAAAACAAACAGAAAGAGAGGTCGGCTTGAGGTATCACATATACTGACTAAGAATATGGGGCACTATAGACGCACAAATGGTCGGAAACGGCCACAATTGTGGCTAACACTGAGAAATGTGGCCTTTGGAAAGGAGGCTTTAATGAAAGCTATTTTTCTCCATTTAGACCTGAAGTATTAAGCATAAAGGTGAGACATCGTCGTAGTTAGAAGGGTGAAATATAGCACCTCTGTTACAGAGTAGCTGTGACACATGGCGAGAAAAGAGAAGTCAGAGAGAAAGAGAGAGTTAAATACAAAGAGAGAGAGATAAATAGAGGTGATAAAAAGAGAGATAGAGAGTGGGCTCAGCTAACAAAGAACAATATTGCAGGAAAGGGTGAGAATAAGCAAAAGAGAAAGGGGGGAGAAAGAAAAAAATAGAAGTGACAAAGACATCACTCACCATCCACTTCCACGAAAACATACTGGAGGTGATGGGGTTGGCATCAGCGACACACAGTAAGTCAGCGGTGTCTCCCAAGTTCACAGACACAGGATCAGACTTCATATGAACAGTCGGGGAATCTGGAAACCAAACCAAAAGATCAATAAACAGAAGAATTTATTTTATATGACTTTATAATATAAAAACGTGACAATGTTAATAACATAACATAATATAACATATAACATAAATGTTTTGGTTTCATTTTCAGTCATTGCAATGCTCCGTTTTGCTGGAGTTCCCGGTCCTTGTTAGTTTCCCTGGTTGTTAATTAGTTCCTTCAACTGTCCGTGCTTCATTTTGATTACTATCCCTGTTTTAACCCTTAGTTTTTTTCTGTTCATTGTTCTCTATCGTTTATGTTGGATGTGGTCGATTTATTCTGTTCTCCTTCATGTTTCCTTTTGAAATTATTATTAAAAGACTGTTTGTTTGTACACCTTTGTCACCGTGTGTTCATTATAGCCACCAATAATGTGACAATAATATAACATAATATAATATACTTAATATATATTATTATATATAGTGCTTTTATATAAAACTTATATATATATATATATATAT
>RJVU01021895.1:887457-922280 GCA_003731715.1 Anabarilius grahami | reverse complement strand
GAATCATATTAAACTGACTGACAGCATTTCAACCTTAAAATTAGATTGTCACAGAACATTCTGATTAGATTAATAAACATTTATACATATTCAATATTTATGTTAAATATCTTCAATTCAAGTGGCATTAGAGTTTTTCAGCTAAGACTCAGTGTCACCTTTCAGGCTAATATGAGTTTGTTTTCCAATCAGCTGTGACGGCCATTAGCATCAAGACATTTTGGTGTGTATTTTCAATCATACTAGTTAGTCTTGACCACAGTGAAATTTCACAAGTTCCAAGTCCTACTTTATTACCAAAAAACGCCAAAGGATACAATAGGTGCCTATGCACCTTCAGTGCTTGGCCCCTAATAATAAGAACACCAATGATTACAATAGGTGTCTACGCACCGCCCTTGATAATGATTTCCTTGTTTCTTGATTTTTCAAAATCCTTATTTCCAGTTAAATCACATATTTTAAATGTGGTCTCAGACTTTTGAAACTCCCCTGTATATTCTGATTGGTTGTCTGTTGCTTCCTAAAGCATTTTGCTTCAAGGGAGGAGAAACTTCATAACTTGTTGAATCTCGCTTAGTTAGGATGAGGTATCAGGGTTAGTTTTGAGTTCCTCACACTGTACATCCAGTTTGAGTTTTGTGCGGTTCTTCCCCTCAGCGTTGGAACACTCTATGATGTAATCGCCCCCGTCTCGCCGAGAAACGTTCACGATTTCCAGGGTCCAATCGTCGAAGTGATAACGAGGATCTCTTTCTGTCACAAACATACAGAGACATGACACAACCCACACAAAACAGGTGAATCACAAAGCTGCGACAATACAAAAAACTAATACAAAACATCAACTATTCAAATCCTGTACATATACACATTGAAACAGCTGGCTTATTCACTAAAACTCTTCTACCAGGGAAACCTTTTTGGAGGAATACCACAGGGACTTTGACACAGGACTGCTGAGAAGCTTTCAACACGGAGATGAAGACCGGAAACGCTGAGACACATTCAGAGTGACAGCGACGCTCATTTAGGCTGCATACATTAGCACGAGATCACATCTGCCAAGGTGCAGTGCCAGAATTCATCAATGTTTTATTCAGAATGCATATGGCAATGTGTGTTTATGTTTGTTTGAGTGTTTATAGCGCCTGTGTGGGTGACACGGCTCGTAGTGTCATGTAGTGTTGTCTACTACCTTTCACAAGCTTCTCGCCCTGAAAAATCCACTCGCAGGTGATTTCATCCGGATTGGCCAAGACTTTGACAGGAAGCGTGGCGGTTTCATCTTCAATGACCTGGACCTCATCGGGTTGGTCATCTGAAAACTCTGGAGGAACTGAATTACACACAATGACACACAGATGCATCACATGCATTTGAAGGTGCTAACGAGTAAGCAACTTATTCATAAACATGACGATGAACACATATCACCATATGGTACATAAAAAATAACCACAATTAACATTAGCAACTCTAATTCCAGACAAACACCTCCTCTGCGCTGACATGAACACACCATTATTTACACTTATACATTATAAACACTTAAATTATAAATATTTAAACTTTACATGTATATAATTTAATATTTAATCATTTTTAAATGGCACACTTCCTAATATATTTAAATTTGCATTCAAATTTTAAAAAATATACAGTCAAACCAAAATGTATTCATACACCTTGAACATTTCATTCATTACAGTTTATTCACTATAGTTTAAAAAATATGGTAATAAAATATGACAAGATCTCAGAGTTAAACTGTGTCAGACAAAAATTAATCTTAAATATGTCAGATAACACTTAAGCAAAACATGGTCAGGTCAAAGTGTCTGAATAATATTTGGTTCCAAATTTTTATCAGTTTTACTGGTAGCCCACTGTAAGAAGAATTTTTTAGGTATGTCACAGTTTACTTTATTTTGCTATCCTCACTTACATAAATGAACTATATTGTCCTGCACCCACTAGTAAAAATATATAAAAATAAAAATAAAAAAAAATGTCTGAATAATTTTTGGTGTGACTGTATATATAAATAATTTATATTATTTATATTATATTATNAATGTTTTTAGCAATTTTAAAATACTGCATGGTTGAACCTGCAATACAAGAACAGTATTCTATTGTTCTGATGTGAAACAAATCTAGGAGATACAGATGGTGTAATGAAGAAAGGTTCAAAAGACTTATAGTTATGACTAGTAACATTTTCTCAATTCACATGTGGTAAAAAGTTAATTTTGCACCATGCTTGAGAAAGCAGCAGATTTCGAGTCGTTTTCCTCTCTAACGTCTGCCGCTGGATTGGTCTGTTATGCAGAGTGTGAATAAAGCGCATGATTTATTGTGCTGTTGATCTCTCTGGGGGGCTTCTGTGTCTTTGTCTCATTAATGTACATTGTGTCATTTCAGAGCGAATGAGGATTCAAATGCAGATTTTAACACAAACGATTTGCTTACATCTACAAGCAGACACACACACTCAAACAAACTAAAAAACACACTAAGAAAGTGAAAGATGAAATATAATCTTAATATAAGACAATAGAACAGACAAAGTGATAATTATTGGTCTGTTCTTACAGACAGATATACAAATCACAAACTGTGGAGGTTCTGAAATAGTCAAGAAGTCACTCACACCCACACACACACACACACACACACACATATACACAGTGACATTCCGTCATGCTCACAAAGCGTGTCAGGCTTTGAAGAGGTGGCTGGCTGGATCAGACAAAACAACATCAAAGTCAAACCATGATCATTGCAGACACAAAGACACACACACACATGCACACACACTACCGTATACTCGCCATACGCATTAGCAGGAATAGACTCATTCAAACGTACATCAGAATGCTTGCCAGAGCAAAATAACAGTATATCTTCAATCTTCATACCAGAAAGCTACAGCAACCAAACTAAGGCTATCAATACTGTAAAAAATAATGCACTAGTGGAAAAAAAGAGAAATTAATAAGTAATTCATTGGATAATAAATAAATAATCCCCTTTTTATTTATTTATAAATAAATAAATAATGGGACAATTTATTTATTTAACCCTCTACAGCATTCTTTCACTGCGTAAACTAAAGCATTGCGTTGGAATTCTCCCTCATTACAACAATAAGGCCCACCTTCGTTGATTTGATTGGCCATCTCAATCATTCTTACAGTGACGAGCACTGTTAGACCGCTGCGCTGAGGCAAACCAGTCTAAAAATGTAACATTTAAAACTTTTTGTCATCTTAACAACAAACAGTGCCCTGTGTAATGGAGTGCACCACACCTAGCATCACAATTTGTCCATTTCTAATTATTGGGGGAACTTGTCCCCCTCAATGTCTATGGTGGCCCTGCAGTACTTCAGTCTGGACCTATAGGGACGGATTTGGACATCAATTTAAATGTCCCGATCTGAATGGTCTTGATAATTTGTGTGGACACACCAACTCAGTGAGACAGACCGTTACAAGAATATATATTGGTTCAAAAACCAAAGTTTTGAATTCTACTCTAAATTTTATGGCCAACCACTAGAAAGATATAAAGATGGGGGTGATGTGCTGAAATGTAAACATGCCAGTCAGAAGCCTGGTCATTATCCCATTATAAATAAATAAATATTTTGCAGAAGCTGACAAAATGGCTTACAAAATGGCTTATGTTCAATAATATGGAAATAAAACAATGTACAGTATTGACTTCTAAGCCACTTTTTGTAATGTCTATTCAATGCTTTACTCAGCTCCAGCTAATTATTTAATCGATTATCTACTGATATGTGCAATTAGTCATGATCAATTTCATTGATAATTTTTGCATATCAAGCAATTAATTTGATTAAATACTACTGATCTGAAGTCAGTCCGAGTAAAAGCACATTTAAAGGTGCAGTGTGTACATTTTAGCGGCACCAAGTGGTGACGTTGCGAACTGCAACCAATGGCTCAGTCCACCGCACACCCCTCCCTTTCGAAGCACATAGAGAAGCTACGGTGGCCGGCACAGGACAAAGATGTCATCGTCTAAGACAGCAGAGAGTAGCCAGTCAAGCAAATGCGCTCTGTAGAGCAGTTTGTCCGTTCAGGGCTACTGTAGAAACATGGCGGCGCAAAGTGGCGATTTCAATGTAAGGGGACCCGCGGTGCATGTAGATAGAAAAGGCTTATTCTAAGGTAATAAATAAGGGTTCCTTATGTAAGGTCTTTATACACCACTGAAAACATATGGAAGCATATGTGTAGCAGAATTCAATTTGCTATGTAATATGCAAAATGGCAATGCAATATGTAAAACGGCAATGCATTTCTGTATTTAAATTTACATTTTCCATACCATATATGCAATGTTTGGAGCAATTCAAATTCAATAATATAATTTACATTTGCCATTTCCTACACTACGTTTAACATATAATTTAAACATATAAAGTTGCAAAATTAAACTGAAAATGTATTACAGAAATGATTATGTATATGTTTAACACGTTCAAGCAAAAATTGTAGCAAAATTATCATTTAAATGTTATTTTTCTTAATTGCATTTGCACTCACAGTGTGATTGCATTTTCATTAAATGTCCCGCAATGAATGTAGCAAAATTGTTGTCTGTTTTTCTCTTTTTATCGTTCTGATTATTGTTTATTTATCATTTAATTAATAAAACAATGTGTAGTCCATCTGGATGCTAATGAGTGTTATTTGTAATAATAATAATATGAATTTCTATTCCCAAAAAATAACTGTGGTCATGTCTAAACCCATCTTTAACACACTAGAAAGCACTTTGGTCTGATGATGTGCAGGATATTTTCTTGGCACAGTTTGGGCCCTTTAGTACTAATGGACCATATGCACGGAGCATTCTTTAGAACTTCCGCAATAATACAAACCAGCTTGAAAACTTCCCGCGAAATGTCATTTGTTGGTGTGTCAGTATCCTTAATGTCCTGCGGTAGCTTTAACAGCTTTAATAGTGTAATACTTCGTTTATAATCAGAATATAGTCCCTTAATTACTCAGGCTTAGTGTTAATTTAGTTTTTCAAATATAACATTAAACAGACACATCCCATAGTGTTCCTCCTAAGCAAAATTCAATTCGACCATCTGTTTTCACACTTGTAAAAAAAAAAAAAAAGCCTCAACACACTGTAAATTAAGGACTTATTGTGCACAGATTCATTGAACAAAATAAGAGCTTTCCCAAGTGCTGAAGCTGAAAGAGCTTGCTGAAATCATTGATCTTGAGCTGCACTGACAGCTGCTGTGATTATACAGGGAGAACACTTTCTGTGTAATTTGTGCTCAAGAAAAGTTATTGTTTTTCATGAGACTTTGTGAGTACTTCATACTTCACCTTGACAACATTTATCTTTAAACCAATTGATTTCATAACGTTTAATATTTATTCAAAAGCGAAACGTGAAAAAATATTACAGGAAATGTCTAAAATGAGTCAATAAATGGTCCTCTGCCGCCATCTGCTGGAAAAAGTGGTAATTAATGTGCTTTTTATTTTTAAAGGTGCCCTAGAATTAAAAATTGAATTTACCTTGGCATAGTTGAATAACAAGAGTTCAGTACATGGAAATGACATACAGTGNTCAACACACTGTAAATTAAGGACTTATTGTGCACAGATTCATTGAACAAAATAAGAGCTTTCCCAAGTGCTGAAGCTGAAAGAGCTTGCTGAAATCATTGATCTTGACACCGACTGTTACGTTACAGTCGGGATCATTAATATGTACGCCCCCAATATTTGCATATGCCAGCTCATGTTCAAGGCATTAGACAAGGGCAGGACGTCTGGATGTGCACAGCTGAATCATCAGACTAGGTAAGCAAGCAAGAACAACAGCGAAAAATGGCAGATGGAGCAATAATAACTGACATGATCCATGATATTTTTAGTGATATTTGTAAATTGTCTAAATGTTTCGTTAGCACGTTGCTAATGTACTGTTAAATGTGGTTAAAGTTACCATCGTTTCTTACTGTATTCACGGAGACAGGACTTTCAAGTCGTTATTTTCATTTTTTAAACACTTGCAGTCTGTATAATTCATAAACACAACTTCATTCTTTATAAATCTCTCCAACAGTGTGTAATGTTAGCTTTAGCCACGGAGCACTATCAAACTCATTCAGAATCAAATGTAAACATCCAAATAAATACCATACTTACGCGATTAGACTTGTTGCATGACGAACACTTTGGAAAGATCCATTTTGAGGGTTATATTAGCTGTGTGAACTTTGTTTATGCTGTTTAAGGCAAGCGCGAGCTCCGGGGGTGGGGAGCACGAGAATTTAAAGGGGCTGCAGCCTGAATCGGCGCATATTTAATGATGCCCCAAAGTAGGCAGTTAAAAAAATGAATTTAAAAAAATCTATGGGGTATTTTGAGCTGAAACTTCACAGACACATTCAGGGGACACCTTAGACTTATATTACATCTTTTGAAAACACGTTCTACGGCAACTTTAAGTGATAGTGTTTTCTATCAAATGTTGTATTTCCAACAATGAAACATTCAGTTTTACAAATCCAGTAGTTTTACAAATCCAGCAGCATGATGGCTTTTTTACAGTGTTGAAAAAAATTAGCAGTTGAGAAGTTTTAAATAAGATTTTCATATAAATAAAATTATGTAGGCTAAAACGAAATTGTTTCATAGAAGAAAAAAAAAAAGATTTAAAAAAGGCAAAAAAGAAATAGGCCCTAGGCCTGTCTAATTCATTGCTCAGACCCAGAAGAATGACTCTGGTGATTTCTTGTCTCTCTTGGACAGCTACACAGAGTGAATTTTAGGAGCATTAGAGACGGGCTGGATGGGGCGCTTTCTAGTGTGTGAAAGAGGGGTTTAAACATGAGAGTTATTTTTTCATATATAAATTATTATTATTAATATAAACAACACATAGCATCCAGATGGACTAGTTTTATCATTATAATTTTGCATAAACAATAATCAGAATGATAAAAAGAGAAAAACAGACACCATACTGATAGAGAAAGCAATAATCTTGGACAGCTTGTTTAAGATTATTTCTATGAGTGAAGGAACCTGTTGTAAAGCACTGCTCATTCTACACATCTGTTTCTGCACTTCGAGCTGTGCGAGCATGCTCACCTCACGAGCATCAGGCGCGTTCTCTGCGAGACGCCATAACCATAAATATCTATGCTTCTAATAACGTACTGGTTCTATGACTGACAGAAGCGCATAATATGCAGGAATATTGACATTCTCTGTTGTTCATCTGCCAGTTTATGCCTCGCTCTTCATAGCTATGCTGCCGCCATGTTTCAAACACCTGGCCCCGCCTTAATGCAATGATTGACAAGGCGGGCCGGGGACGTGATCGGCTCGAAATGCATTTTCAAATCCACATTGAATTTTGCTATATTCAATGCGGGACATTTAATGAAAATGCAATCGCACTGAGTGTAAATGCAATTAAGAAAAACAACATTTAAATGATAATTTTGCTACAATTTTTGCTTGAACGTGTTAAACATATACATAATCATTTCTGTAATACATTTTCATTTTAATTTTGCAACTTATAAAGCATTAAAATATATGTTTAAATTATATGTTAAACGTAGTGTAGGAAATGGCAAATGTAAATTATATTATTGAATTTGAATTATCATTTTGCTCCAAACATTGCATATATGGTATGGAAAATGTAAATTTAAATACAGAAATGCATTGCCATTTTACATATTGCATTGCCATATTGCATATTACATTGCAAATTGAATTCTGCTACACATATGCTTCCATAAAAACATAGTTATGTATATTATATTCAGGATTTCCGTGGGGTCTTAAAAAGTCTAAAAGGTCTTAATTTTCCCACGTCCATGTAACGCTACCTCTAATGCTCATTGAAATGCTCTTTAGAATGTTTTTTTATTATGCCGTGGTGTTGTAGTTCTTTCTTTGCTGTTCCAAATATAATCCGCTGTAAAACGACTACAAATGAGAACAACATGCAACATATATTGCAGCCAATCAGCTTTTGTGTTATTGGCACAAGTATCTTTTGGATTGTAACACAGACACATTTTATGCTTCACCTAATAGACCTCCAGTTTTTTGCGATTCCACAAAACATTTTAAATCACAAAAATACATAATATTATCTAATTGAATAATCCCTGATTTATTTAAAGCTGCAATGCATTATTTTCACGAGGATACAGACGTCGTGCATGCATATGTGGTCTGTGTTAAAGCAAATCTTTCTTACCTGTCATCTTGCATAAGTGCCAAGGACTGGGCAAAGCGATTACGCAAGATTGATAATACCAAAATAAACAAGATTTATGCCTTTTGTTTGTTCTATTGTCATGTATGGTAAATGTGGTATCCTAATTATAAAAAAAATAAAAAAACTTCAGGAAATTACCACCAAAAAGTCATTTTGATCACAAAAATCACACACACACACAAAGTGATATCCTGGTGGCACTCCGCTATAGGGAAGTGCAAGTTTATCGATACTTTGTTCAATTTTAATAAATTAATTTACTTTGCAAGTAATTTTGTGATTGCATTTCCTATGCTTTTTTTTTTATGTCATGATATACAGTAGGTCTTAAATTTCATTCATAATCATCTTAAAAAGTCTTAAATTTGACTTGGTGAAACCTGCAGAAACCCTGTATATTGCATTTCTGTCAATAGATCCTCCTAAATATTACACACTGGACATACTCAAAAAAACTCACAGAGCACATTCAGACTGTAGAAGTTGTTGACACCCTCGGACAGCACATTACTGAAGGCCTGGCAGGTGATCCTTTTCTTCCAGTGATGTGAATCAAGAGTGAGGGACAGCTTACTGGTTCGGGACATCCCACCAAATTCAGCCTTTTTAGGAGCCTGGTTAACTCCTTTCAGCCTGAGAGAGAGAAACTCAAGCGTACAATGTTATTTCTCATGGACATTTACAAAGAAAAATTTCAAAAAACATCCCCTTGGAGTAACACTGCAAAAATAGACTATGAATATTCGATAAAGCCTTCCACAGTAACAGCGTTCACCTGCTGTGAAATCTTTTTGTTTGCCCGACATGCGTTAGGGTCCTGTGGGGACCATTCGACAAAACTAAAACCCTATAAAACTTGAAACGGACCACTCCTCTGCTCACAAACACTGTAGTTTTATAGCTGAATTTCTTTAGAGATAAAAGCTGAGTGTTTGGCTTGGCTGATAAAAAACTAAAGCTGATCTGCACACAGTTGATGTAAAGTTTTTTTTTTTTCCAACTGGCTACATATTGACAGTGCCAGAGACAGACTCTAACAAGGTAATGACTTAGTGATCACCAGCTGCCAGTCGAAATCTAATACAGAAGTTAAAAAAAGGTCTTGGGATGGATTGCCAAACTGCCCATCAGCCTTTGCAAACATTTAACACTTTCCTGCTTCTACAAAGTGCCTCCTGCACAAATTCTGCTCTTTTTATACAGATACACATCACAAGTTATCTATTACTGTACATTTCCCAGCATTAAAAAAACTACAAGGGTCATTTTGGAGCCAAATTCATCTGAAATGCATTCCGGTGAGACAGAATATGATGTATTTGCCTGCGTTTTGTGCACCGAGGGTCAATGCTCTCCAGTCTATTGATGTGAATAAATCAGATGGGCGGTGAAATGCCCTTGGGAGTGTTAAAATAAATAATACAGAATTAGCTGTGAGTGTGCATTTGTGCATTGTGTAATGATGTAGTGATGCTTGTGTATGTAAAAGTAAGTGTTTTAGTACATCATGGGGCCCAAACTCCAGCTGATATTTGCAGTGGGATTGCTGCTGCCAGCCAGGCAGTCCAGATCCAGTGTCTGACCCTTGCGCAGCTCCTTCTGCTTGGCCACGATCTTCACGCTCACTGCTGGAACTGATTGAGGGATAATACAAAGAACAACAAATTAGAATGTGAGTGGAGATTGCCATAGTGTAATATATATGTTTATACTACGGGGCTGTTGAATTCTCAAATCTGATTGGTTGTCGAACGTTCTAAGGTGTGCAATTATTTTCAGGGAAACACACGGCTAAAGTAGTTCTAGGCAGGTCTTGACCGCATTACAGTTCCATATCATTTGCCAAATGATTTCAGTTATTTCAAAAGGTCCTGCAGCCTACAACTGCAAAAGAAACAAAACCCACAAGGGCACTGACCAAGCAAATAAATATAGTAAACAATAGGATGTTTTGAGGTGTGGTAACCATAGTCTAAGTAGAATAATTGAGGACGGGCCGTTGAATTATTAGAAAATAATGCACACCAGAGGTGTAACGTTACATTACCATCTCAGGTGTGCATTATTTTCTAATAATTCAATGGCCCGTCATCAATTATTCCTTGAATAAATCCTCAGATTTAATCAAAAATATCTTAATTTGTGCTCTGAAGATGAACGAAGGACTTTTGGGTTTGGGACGACCTGAAGGTGAGTAATTATAATGACAGAAATTTCTAACCCTTTAATTAGTGACTAGCAAAACCCTCATGCATTTAAGAGATAAGTAGTACAATAACTGATATAGTTATGCATGTACACATTAGAGTATCATGTGAGTGGGATTTTGAAACATACACAGAACCCTGAGTTTGGTTTGGGCAGAGATAACTTTCTTGGCTGTGTTGGAGGAGTCACAGCGGTAAGTGGCCAGATTGTCGCTGGGCTGGAGGGTGAAAAGGAGATCTCGTGACACACCACGCTCTGAAGACACCTGCTTTGATGCAGTCGGCACGACTTTATTGTTCTGTAGTTCACGCACACAGACACATAGGATTATTTAATGGCAGGAATAACAAAACATACTTGTTACTAAAAGGCAGTAAACAAAAACTTTCATATCACTACACACCTTCAACCACACCAGCTGACCTGTGGGATTTCCACCACTGGAGAAACAGACTAAACGAAGAGTTTTACCAGCGTGTAAGAAGACGTTTGGTGGAGGAGCATCTAACCACACCTTCTGAGGTGGATCTAAGAAAAAAAAGAATGGAATTAGATGAACAGGCTTTAACAGAAAAAAATATTCCAGTCAGCACAACTGCATTGAAGAGATGTTTGAAAACGAGTGCATCATGTTTGCATTTATTTATTTCAGATAAACTTTTTACCCAAATTACAACTCGATTTACGGAAATGTTAGGACGTTTTTTAAATTTGAATAAAATGAAAACTAAAAGACTTTCAAATCGCATGAGCCTATATTTTATTCACAATAGAACATAGATAACTTAAATGTTTAAAGGGAGAAATTTTAGACTTTTATCCACTAAATGAGCTGATTTCAAGTTGATGCCTGCTACAGGTCTCAAAAAAGTTGGCACAGGGGCAACAAATGGCTGAAACAGGAAGAAAATTTTAAAAGATTCAGCTGGGAAAACATCTAGCAACTAATTAAGGTAATTGATATCAGGTCTGTAACATGATTAGCTATAAAAGGGATGTCTTAGAAAGGCAGAGTCTCTCAGAAGTAAAGATGGGCAATCTGTAAAAGAGTGCGTAAAAAGATTGTGGAATACTTTAAAAACAATTTTCCTCAATGTCAAATTGCAAAGGCTTTGCAAATCTCATCATCTACAGTGCATTACACCATTGAAAGATTCAGAGAAACTGGAGAAATCTCTCTGCGTAAGGGACAAGGCCAAAGACCTTTATTGGATTCCCGTAGTCTTCGGGCCCTCAGTCGATCGCTCATTGGCATGATTGTGTCAATGACATTACTAAATGGGCCCAGGAATACTTCCAGAAACCACTGTTGAAAAACACAGTCCACCGTGCCATCTGCAGATGCCAACTAAAGCTCTATCATGCAAAAAGGAAGCCATATGTGAACATGGTCCAGAAGCAACGTCGTGTCCTGTGGGAAAAGGCTCTTTTAAAATGGACTGTTTCAAAGTGGAAAAGTGTTCTATGGTCAGACGAGTCCAAATTTGACATTCTTGTTGGAAATCATGCCCCTGTCCCAACTATTTTGAGACCTGTAGCAGGCATCAAATTTGAAATGAGCTCCTTTTGTGCATAAAACTGTAAAATTTCTCAGTTTTAAACATTTGTTATGTTATCTATGTTCTATTGTGAATAAAATATTGGCTCATGTGGTTTGAAAGTCTTTTAGTTTTTATTTTATTAAAAAAAAAATGTTTAAAAAGTCCCAGCATTTCTGGAATTCAGGTTGTACAATGGAGTCAAGACATAAATTTCAGAAATCATTTAAATATGCTGATTTGCTGCTTAAGAAACATTTCTTATTATTATCAAGGTTGAAAACAGTTGTGCCACTGGAAACCATGATACAATCTTTAATTCTTTAAAACAAACAAACAAACAAACAAATGGTATGTGTTCCCTGGGAATAAAACTTATAACCTTGTCATTGCTAGCAATATGTGTACCATCTAAGCTACTAAAATAAATTAATTAATCAGGGATCATTCTATCTAAATGTTAGATAAAAATATTTGTGGTCGCTCACAGTAAACGATGAGATCTTCAGATCGAACACTAGAGAAGCGGGTGCCTTTATTGAATGCCTCACAAGTCAGAGGAAGACCGTTGTCCTCACGTGACACTTTATACGTCAAGTTAGACATCGTCATCATCCCACCATTATCCCCCTGCAACACAAATATTTCATATGAGACCTTCCATTTTTACTGAGCACAATATATGATCCTCGTAAAGAGCTATTATAAGAATACTCTTTGCACACAAGAGTGGAAACATTAAATTACACCACCGTGATACACTCTCTTTGATGGTACACATTCTTGAAACTGACCATGTGCATCAAATGTTTGATCAGAGATACTATAGTTCATGTGATTTGACATAATGGTCATTAAACACAAAGAAAAAACAAAAGCGTTGGAATACATTGTGGCTCTAGTATATTACTAAATGTGTAAGCATATGAAAGCCACTGCTCTGAAATGGTTTTAAAAGTTGAATAAGTAGACTATTTATTAGTGAAAAATTTGATATTTACGATTTGGGATCGGCGAGGCTCCGAATGGATCGGGAGAAGTAAAAAAATCGTAATGACACTATAAATTTGAGGATTTTTTGAACAAAATGTCAGTTGCGAAAAGCCTTGAATTAGGGGGTTAGGGGTGGGGGGATGCAAATCGGGCATAAAATCTTCAAGTATGTGGCCAGCATAAGGGTGTCCCACAGATGGCGCCACGAGCACTGTCAGAAGCAATCTAATTCTACAGATAAAACGAACGTAATCAGACCACCACCCCCACCCACACAATTCTTTATCCGATTCATGTGGATTCATGTGGGTCATACTTTTCAGATCAGAAATTGCAGAAATCCATATAAATATGGAAAAATCTGAAGCTGTTTCACAATGATATGTCACAATAGGGAAGAAAAGACGATAGCAACTTCTGTTTCATGCCGACTATAATTGGCAGAGTTTTTAATTCTGCTCATTCGCTAAGCTCTAATTTACACCTGCTCAGAGAGTTGACCCTGTCTTCATGGTTAATTACGGCCAAACTATTAGAAAATATCATAAAGAGTAGCTCGGAGTGAAAAAAAAAAAAAGGAAAATAATAGATTAACACAGACATGTAAATGAAAGATCAGATGTAAAACACCTCCAACTGAACAAGGAGTGTCCTGTGAAGCGCCGAGCAGCCTCGGGTCGGCTTTTATTCACTTATGTTTCATTCAAATCAACCTCTAGAGAGGAAGAGCTGGAGATTAAAAAAAGAGAGACTCTAAAAGCCCCTGATCTCACAGAATATTATGTAGTAACTAATAGAATCTAAAGTAAAAGCACAGTCTTGATGGAGACTTTGAATCACTCTCCGTTCAAGCCTCGCCAGCTTTATTTCACATAATAATTGAAAAAATATTCCTTTAATCAAGCGCTACACCTCACGAAGCCTTTCGCTGTTGGTGAAATGGCTCGTGTGAGTGTTTAGTTGGTAGTTTGTATTGCCGATGAACCTATTGAAAGTAAGATATAGAAACAATTTCAGAGTGTCAAAAAAAAAAAAAAAATTATGTTTCATAATTTCAGCAACAGTATATGGTCATTTTTGAAAGATCCTCTATCTTGACTGTTAAAGGGATAGTAACCCAAAAATGAAAAATTAATGTTTATCTGCTTACCCCCAGAGCATCCATGATGTAGGTGACTTTGTTTCTTCAGTAGAACACAAATGAGGATTTTTAACTCCAACCATTGCGGTCTGTCAGTCGTATAATGCATGTCAGTGGGAACTTCATCTATAAGAGTAAAACAAAAACATGCACAGACAAATCCAAATGAAACCCTGTGGCTCGTGACGACACACTAATGTCCTAAGACATGAAACGATTGGTTTGTGCGAGAAACTGAACAGTATTTATATCATTTTTTACCTCTAAAACACCACTATGTCCAACTGCCCTCCACATCCGGTTGGTGAGGTCAGAAAACGCGTTCTGATGATGGAAGTGATGTCTCGCGCTTTGCTTCAATGAGTGCGATAGATCACTTCCGTTGTCAGAGCGCGTTCAGACCTCCCTACCGGATGTTAATGGCAGCTGGACATAGTGGTGTATTAGAGGTAAAAATGATATAAATACTGTTCGGTTTCTCGCACAAACCGATCGTTTCATGTCTTAGGACATCAATGTGTCGTCACGAGCCGCAGGGTTTAATTTGGATTTGTCTGTGCATGTTTTTGTTTTACTCTTATAGACGAAGTTCCCATTGCCATGCATTATATGACTGACAGACCGCAATGGTTGGAGTTAAAAATCCTCATTTGTGTTCTACTGAAGAAATAAAGTCACCTACATCTTGGATGCCCTGGGGGTAAGCAGATAAAAATCTAATTTTCATTTTTGGGTGAACTATCCCTTTAAGTGTTAAGTTGAATACCTCAGAGATGGTAACATTCGTTCTGTTGAGCTCCTTGAACCCGAGCCACCAGCGGATGTGGACCGGCGGATTACTAGAGGAAGTGTAACAGCTCAGATTGATCTCCTGTCCCTCTACGGCTTCGAACGAGCCCAGTAACGTTACCTCAGCTGGCTCAACTGTGAGCAAAAGTGATTACCACAACAGAAAGAGAAGCAAGATAAATGGACAGTCAGCATATCTTCCCAGCAAATTGTTTAAACGCGCTAGTCTTGCCACAAAGGATTTGAGGCCATTAAGATATGTTCTCTTGATCCTCTTACAGTTCTCAAATAATGATCTAGCTGATCAATGAAATGGTGAGAGAAGTGTCTAGAGAGATCTTCTAATAAATTTCTAAATGGTATCAATGTTTGTGTTCACTAAGATGTATTCTCAATAACCCTATATGTGCCAATGAAAGTAACTTTGTGATAAGAGATGGTTATTTGACATTTAGAATTTGTTGTGACAAGACCACCATTACAAACCATCGTCTGTTAATGAAAGATTACAGAAACAGCAAGTAGCAACAAGTACTGACCTGATTTACTTGTCAGCCATGATACAGCCATGTGTAATTGGCTTATGGTAAGTGACAGTGTGTCATGAAAGATCAAGCTTTTGTTTTAAGGCTATGCTGAAAACTACTAGGCTTTTGGCCTTCTTAGAAGTTTGATGTGGGTTTTTGAGCAGAAGTTTTTTTAAGATTAAATTTTACTGACTACTCACACATGACTGTAAGAGTGCGAGTGAGGGACATCGGTGAACGAGACACTTGGTTGACACTCTCGCACTGCAGCACAGCATGATTGTCCTCTGGCTTCACCTCCATTTTCAACACGCTACTGGACCTATGTGACACAACGTCCACCTCCCAGCTAGTGGACAGGACTTCTCCATTCTGAGAAAAGATGGCACAGACAGACTAAGAGAATGACCGACCGACCGACAGACAGATAGATAGAAGCCAACTTTACTTGTAGAAAAAGACATTTGTGTCTGAAATCAGTCATCCAGTCAACGCCTTTGCAGACACTAACATTTGCATTAGCTGAAAATTATTAGAGATGTCAGGACTGACACATTTTATCAAAGTAAACTGAGAGTCTCCACTGTGAGTCTGTCTGCGGGACACTACATGAATTGAAAAGTAGATGGCTGCCTAGACTTCACTTGCAAATGATTTAAAGCTTGACGTCTTCTCTCTGTCTCTAAACACAGTCGTTTAATAAAGTTCTTGGCTGCAGCTCTCTGCTTTCCCCTAGGCTTGCTGAATTTAGTCGTTCACTCACAAGGGTACACACACACACACACACACACACACACACACACACTAACTAAATAAATGGTTGAATTAAAAAAGATACATTTACCATAGTTTCTTAATGTTCTATTTAAGAGAAGAATTTACACAAGGCCAGTCCACTTAACATTACCCGAGAGCCACACTCAGAGTGTAGTTAAGAAATGTTGAATGGCCTTTATAAAAAAGCAGTGCTTTTGTTCATTCTGTGCTCTCAGCACTGTCTCTTTGTGAACATGTGCACACTGTTATCTTGAGTTAGTCCTCTGACACAGTCTCAGCAGAATTTCCAGTGGCATTGAAGCTTTGCATCACATTTATTAAGTTGTTTGAGATGTCAATGCTTCATAATTTCTGAGGTGGGGAAAATTTAAAGAATATAAAATCACTGGTGCACCTGCCAGATCCTAGCTAGCTTCAAATTACTTTAGTAAACCTACGTTCCACTGTGACCTTACTCTGGCATTACGTTCATGGTAATTGGCCTGCAAAGTATTTTGGTAAACAGCTCTCACATGGTTGAATGATGCAGCCCATCATTTTTCATCTAACAGCTACCTGCTTAACATAACATTTGGACCAATTTATCTAAGTGGCACTTTCCATGAATGCAGTACACTTTGGTGTCCCATGACTTTTTCGACTTTTTTGGATTATGAACTATTACATATGTTAGATAAACTATAAAATTAATAGCTACTTTTAAACTAACCCTCCACACAAAAATAAAGATTTTGGCTTCTCCTACCTTAGAGATTTTAACCTTCTTAACTATACTGCACCAAAAATAAAATCATACCTTTCATCATTTTATTTCAAGCATTTCATCATTTTTTATTTGACAATCTGCTGAATATTCAGTGTTTTATACAAACTTATTATGTTAAATTTTCTACTTTTTTAAATTATTACCTATTTAATATACACCGATCAGGCATAACATTATGAGCACTGATAGATGAAGTGAATAACACTGATTATCTCTTCATCACAGCACCTGTTAGTGGGTGGGATATATGAGGCAGCAAGTGAACATTTTGTCCTCAAAGTTGGTGTGCTAGAAGCAGGAAAAATGGGCAAGCGTAAGGATTTGAGCGAGTTTGACAAGGGCCAAATGTGATGTGTCAGAGCATCTCCAAAACTGCAGCTCTTGTGGGATGTTCCCGGTCTCCAGTGGTCAGTATCTATCAAAAGTGGTCCAAGGAAGAAACAGTGGTGAACCGGCGACCGGGTCACGGGCGGCCAAAGCTCATTGATGCACGTGCAGGCAGAGTGAAGGCTGGCCCGTGTGGTCCGATCCAACAGACGAGCTACTGTAGCTCAAATTGCTCAAGAAGTTAATGCTGGTTCTGATAGAAAGGTGTCAGAATACACAGTGCATCACAGTTTGTTGCGTATGGGGCTGCATAGCCGCAGACCAGCCAGGGTGCCCATGCTGACCCCTGTCCACCGCCGAAAGTGCCAACAGTGGGCACGTGAGCATCAGAACTGGACCACGGAGCAATGGAAGAAGGTGGCCTGGTCTGATGAATCATGTTTTCTTTTATATCACGTGGATGGCTGGGTGCGTCGCTTACCTGGGGAAAACATTTGACCAGGATGCACTACGGGAAGAAGGCAAGCCGGCGAAGGCAGTGTGATGCTTTGGGCAATGTTCTGCTGGGAAACCTTGGGTCCTGCCATCCATGTGGATGTTACTTTGACACGTATCACCTACCTAAGCATTGTTGCAGACCATGTATACACCTTTTCATGGAAACGGTATTCCCTGGTGGCTGTCGCCTCTTTCAGCAGGTTAATATGCCCTGCCACAAAGCAAAAATGGTTTAAGAATGGTTTGAGGAGCACAACAACGAGTTTGACCTCCAAATTCCCCAGATCTCAATCCAGTCGAGCATCTGTGGAATGTGCTGAACAAACAAGTCCGATCCATGGAGGCTCCACCTCGCAACTTACAGGACTTAAAGGATCTGCTGCTAATATCTTTGTGCAGATACCACAGCACACCTTCAGTGGTCTCGTGGAGTTCATGCCTCATCAGGTCAGGGCTGTTTTGGCAGCAAAAGGGGGACCAACACAATATTAGGAAGATGGTCATAATGTTATACCTAATCAGTGTATGGTTTCCCTAATTACATACACACACAGAGAGAATATTACTATATTACACAATATTATTATAATACAATATTTCTTAAAATTGTGACACACAGGAAGTGACATCATTTGGACCCTTTCTGCAGCATGGCAAACAAACATGGTGTTCAATGTATTTGTGAACTCTGTTCATCTATTTTGAGAAGAAAAAGAAAAGTTTAAACAGTAACACTTTACAATAAGGTTCCATTTGTTAACATTATTCTAAAGCCTTTATTAATCTTAGGTCATTTTAATTTCAACATTTACTATTGCATTATTAAACTAAAAAGTTGTATCTGTAAATATTATTTGAATAGACCAGAGATAACATGACACTGACTCATTAACACATTAATTAATAAATACTGTAGCAAATGTATGGCTCATTGTTAGTTACTGTAATGATAACTAACAGTGTTGAGGAAAGTTACTTTTAAAAGTAATGCATTACAATGTTCCATTACTCCCTAAAAAAGTTACTAATTGCGTTACTTAGTTACTTTTTTATGGAAAGTAATGCATTAAATTACTTCTACATTATTTTATCTCATCTGGGTTGGGCTTGCTTGTTTGTTTTTATAATAACTAAACAGAAACAAACAAACAAACAAACAAACCACTAAAGTTAAATTACTGAAGTTAAATTAATAAGCCTCAGGCTGAAGAAAATGGATTGCGGAAGAAAAGGACGCAGGATCAGAAAATTCAACACTCTTAATCAAAAATAAAATAAAATAAAATAAATATTTGTGATGTTTATCTAAAGCCATTTTTACTTATTAGTATGGTTGAATTGGATCATTGAAGGTCAGCAGCAATGGTTTAATAAAGTGAGATTAAATACATAAAGTATATTTGTGTAATTTAACAATTAATTATTGTGGGTTTTATTCATATTCTGAGTTTGCCTGTTTTTATTGATTTTGGTGAATATTCAATCTGTTTTGTTCAAGTGAGTAAATGTATGCTCACATTTATTCTAGAACAACACAGTACACAGCACACACAATGCTTCTGCATTTACTCCCAATTTCTCTCAACATATGGACAGGAGAGCTGTCAGTCAATATATGGGAAAACAAAGTAACTAGTGCTACATATTCAAAATAAAAGTTAGATATATTCGAATAATTTTAAAAGTAATGTGTTTCTTAACTAGTTACTTGAAAAAAGGTAATCTGATTACTTGTAATGCATTATCCTAACACTGATAACTAATGCATTACCTATTATTATTATTATTGTAAAGTATTACCAGTCAAACAAAAATGATTCTTTAATTAAGAGAAAAACCCGCTTAATCAATAACTACAAATCAAACACAAGGTCTTGTTCTGTATCCTATTCAAGTAAAGGTAAAGGCCAAGTAATTATTTCTGAAAAGGAAAAGGGCAACCAAGGAAGAATTTCTTATATTTCTCTCACCTTAATCCAATGCAGAGTGGCTAAAGGGTTGCCTCCATATGACATGCACACCACCCTCAGAAAGGAACCAGCTTTGACCTCTTCATTTTCTAATCCTATGATCACCGGAGCCTGTGGGGGAACTGAACGAAGGAATTCACAAGAAAATGAATGGTTACAACACCAATAGACAGAAGTTTGAATCATTTGTATGTATTCGCAGGCATCGCAGCACGGCTATTCTTAAGAAGAAATGAAATGAGTACAGTTCATGCGCGAGAAGGAGGGAAATATTATTAAAACAAAAGATCTTGCCTTTGTTCTGTGAAGATGGGCATCTTTTCATGTTAGAGCCAGTCATGAGAGATGAAATGGAAGAAGAAGAAAGAGCAAGAGCAAGAAAAACGACCACAAGTTTCAGCATCAAAGGGTCAGAAAGAGCATGACTCTATTTTAGTCCTGTACAACATTGTTAAATCGAGAACATTTCACGCCAGTGCAGCGGGAAGACATTGCTTGTCCCTTTGATTAAACCATTAAGAATAAAGAGCGACCCACACACTGGCACCAGTCCATAAACCAAAATAACAGATGTTTAAACCGTAATAAGGCAATGTGGAACATGAATAAATTACAGTGGAGCTGAATAATACATTTGCCATAAAATAAATTATGGGGCTGGGCCGCTCTTTGTTATTGCCCCAATCAGTTTAGAAGCGGGCGCGATGGACGGATGAGAGTCTGCCATGACAAAGTGCCGTCTTGCTCACAATCTGCCGCAGATGAAAATGGCCAGTGGAAAGTTGGATTTGATGGGCCAGGCGTGCTGAGTAAGACAGCGTTGCTGGCCATCGGTTCTGCTACATTAGCACTTATTGCACTGGCTGGGCGGTAATGGAACCATGAGCTGGGGTGAGTGAAAGGGGGGCAATGTTTTAAAGCATAAATTTAGTGAGCAGAAAAAAATGTGATCGGCATTTTGGAGGAAGCTTATGTCTGTGAAATGTATCATATCACATAGAATATGTGCATTAGGCTGCATCGGTTTTCAAAGCTCACCTAATAACATAACAGATAAGCATATAAACTTAACATGGAAAAATGTGTTTTAAAACATGATGCCATAAACTGATTTGCAAGGACTTTGGTGTTTCAATTTAAAGTCAATATGAAACGGAAATTAACCCTACTTGGTAAAAAATGGCAACCTGCAATTGTTACCTTAAAGGGATTGTTTACTCAAAAAGTTTGCACAAGAAAAGATATTGTGAAAAAATGTCTCTGTGTTTCTTGTCCATACTACAAAAGTCATTGGGGTCCAATTTTGTTTTGAACCACATTTACAATACTTTCATTGTATAGTTCTTCAAAAAATCTTTTGTATTCTGCAGAAAGAAAATTCATACAGATTTTAAAAGTCATGAGGTTATGAAGCCCTTTAAAGGGTTAGTTCACCCAAAAATGAAAATTCTGTCATTAATTACTCACCCTCATGTTGTTCCACACCCGTAAGACCTTCGCTCATCTTCAGAACACAAATTAAGATATTTTTTTATAAAATTCGATGGCTCAGTGAGGCCATCGACAGCAAGATAATTAACACTTTCAAATGCCCAGAAAGCTATTAAAGACATATTTAAAACAGTTCATGTGACTACAGTGGTTCAACCTTAATGTTATGAAGCGACGAGAATACTTTTTGTGCGGCAAAAAAACAAAGTAACAACTATATTCAACAACATCTAGAGATGGGGGATTTCAAAACACCGCTTCATAAAGCTTCAAAGCTTTACGAATTTTTTGTTTCGAATCAGTGGTTTTGAGTGTGTATCAAACTGCCAAAGATTTCAGTAAACGAGGCTTCATTACGTCATAAGTGTTTCAAAATTTTAATGGTTCACCACTGGGGGGCGTGACTTTGGCAGTTTGATACATGCTCCGAACCGCTGATTCGAAACAAACGATTCATAAAGCTTCGAAGCTTCATGAAGCAGTGTTTTGAAATCAAAAGTATGCAAAAGTTTTGAGAGAACTTTGCGTTCTCTCACAAAACAATTGCGTTCTCCCAAGAATCTATTGTGTTCTCTAGCAAAATATTTGCGTTCTCCCGATAATCTATGCGTTCTCTTGCAAAACATCAGCGTTCTATAGCAAACGTTTTGCGTTCTCCCAAGAAACTTTGTTTGCCCATGAAAGCAATGAAATATAGTTTGCCTCCTACCTCATATTATTTCCATCACAAAAGCTTTGAACGCTCTCTCTTTACAAGAGAACGTGAAAGCACTGAAATATAATTTTTCCTCCAATGACTCTTTAGGGGCTCCATATGAGGATGAGTAAATGATGATGAATTTTCATTTTGGGTTGAACATTTACTTTACCATTTTTTGGGGTGAACATTTTCTTTACCATTTTTTTTAGTGTAACCTAATATATTAAGATGTTAAATTGCATTTTTTTTTAATAACAGTCATGCCAGGACCACTTTTCGCAATCCAACCAGCTCTAAAAGAAACAAATCAACAGTTTTTCCTTTCTGAATTTCACATTGTGGAAATGAAAACGGCTTGCAAACAGCATTTCATGTTGACTTTAATGGTATTCTTGGTACTTGTTATCGTCTCAGATTGAAGGGGAAATTTCTTCCCAAAGTGAAAGGACAAGGAGTACTACTTGACCGGAAAAAGGCCCAACAGACTACGAGTCACAAAGCTGTGGTCATGAACTTGGCACTATGTGAGCTAAATCTATGACTTAAACTCAAAGTCTTGATGATTTTCATTATTCACAGTATGTGCTCCATTTAATTCAACTCTGCTTGAACTGAGATTTCAAATACCAAATCCACTGGCTCTTCACATCATGAACATGAATGAAAAATGCATATATCGTTAAGAGGACTCAATTGTAAACACATCCAGTGTGAATTTACACAATGAAGGGTTCTTACAGTATACCCTCATGGTCATGCCAGTCTCAAGGGCTCGAGGGCTAGCTGGGTTCTTCGCACGACACGTCAGCCGCCGTGCGTCGTCCGAGCTTCGTGCCCTGATGCTGTAAAAGAGAGTGGGGTTGACTTGCGTTAATGCATTTCACACTGTGGCACTTTCTCATCCCGAATGTTGCCACAATTACCCACAACCCCACTGATCTCATAACTTTACTCCATTTGCCAGCCTGGAGCACTGCCAGTGTACACTTAACTGTACCTGGCTTCCAAGATTTGATTGTTCAGCACTACCTTTCTCAAGAGTGCAGCGCAAGTGGAATGAAGTAGATACACGTTTCAGATATTCTGACATAACTCCACATGGATTTCAGGATTTGCCCATTGACTAAACATTTATGAGGCTGCAGATAAAAAAGTCCTTGGTCAATCTAGGTAAGTATGCTGCATGGAAAGCTGAAAAGAGGTTTTAATAAAGAAAACATGCTTTTATATCACTACTGAAAAAGGAAATTCATCCAAAAATGAAAATTCCATTGTCATTTTACACGTCATTTCAACTTCTATGATTTTCTATCTTTTGTGGAATACAAAACGAGACGTTAGGCAGAATGTCCAGGCTGCTCATTTGCATACAATGAAAGTGAATTAATACTGAGGCTGTCAAGTTCTAAAAATGAAAAAAGCACCATAAAGTGGCACTTTGGTGGTATTTTTCAAGTCTTCTGAAGCCACATGACAGCTTTTCATGAGGAAAATACAGAAATTTAGGTCATAATCTTTCTTCTTGGCTGTAGTTCTCAAATCTCATTCGCAATTGTTCACAAATTCAAACTCGCCAGGTTAAAACGCAAGCATCATTCACTATGATGTGTCATGGCTGACATTTACATGGCACATTTGAATATTTATTTATTTATTTACAAAGTTTGGGGTCAGTAAGATGCATATCTTCATATATATATATACTGTATATACACACAGTGCATTCGGAAAGTATTCACAGCACTTCACTTTTTCCACATTTTGTTATGTTACAGCCTTATTCCAAAATAAGCACAAGTGTGAAGCTCAACATCCATAGAAATGTATTGAAAAGGCTAACTCTGCTCCACGCCAGTCACACGAACCACCGCAGCATGCACACAGTCTGCTCCAGTCAAGAGACACGATAGCACAGAGCGGATCATATGCACGAGTCGGCGCATACCAGAAAATGTGTCGGACCCATTTGAATTCTGCACAGAATGCTGTATTTTAAAGCGATATTGAGGAGGTTAGGAGGAGAAACAGTTAGAGATTAGAAGGAAACTGAGGCTTTACAGAGTTCAATGGCTCTGGCCGTGCATGATATAAACAAAATGCTATTGGCTTTTTAAAAAGGGGAGGAACTGCTCTATATGTCCCACCCTGCCTTCCTGTTTCAGTGGAAATTGAATAATGCTGCGCATTTCAAGGCACTTCACTGGGCCTTTAAAAATAATAAAGTAAAATATTTATTGAAGAACTTTTTAGTATGAAAATGTTCACTAATGACATTAAAAGCAGGTAAACCTGCTTAAAAGTCAATGAAGTCCAACAGAAAAGGCATACTGGTGGTTCCATTCCAAATATATATATATATAATTAAACATAATCATGAATGAGATTTGGGAGAGATGGTGGAAAAGAGAAGCCTGGACCTTCTGCTAAACATCTGCTGTGTTTCATGGGAGAAATTAAAACATACAGTTTTTGAATGACATGACGGTGGATAAAAGAAAGCATTTTAATTAGTAAGAGACAGTTCCTTTAAATATTGTTTGAATACCAAACTCAAGAATTCAGTGGTGGCTACTGGTCTGTCAGAGAGGGGAAGCTCATTTTCGGCCTACATCATAAAATTGTCTATTTATTTAAAAGTAAATTCTGCCCTACGTTCCTTTTCAAGAAAATGGTCTGTTACCCTGTCGTACCAACTAGGAGTCTTTTCAAGTAAAAAAATATTAAACTCTGTAAAACTGAAACAAGGAATGTGGTGTATAATTGTGTGAAATGTATGATGAAAATCAAGCAATTTCGCCAAGCAAATATCAAAGAAATAGGTTGCAGCAGTTTTTATTTCGACTGAACTTGAGAAATCCGCGATGGGACTGAGCGCGAATAGCTTCAGTGATTCCTTATAGTACAGAATCGCTGTCAGTCAAAAGGAGATGCAGTCTTTCGACAGACCCTCCAATCATCACGCAGAAGCTCGGAGTCCGGGCCAGCCCACTCCCCATTCACCCCCAGAGACGCTGAGCGTCCGTGGCCGGGACATAATCGCAGCGTTTATCCAATGACCGTCTACTTTCGTGCTGAAAAAAAACGTTCAAAGCAGCCCCATTGAAGTCAATGGACGCTGGGCTTCAATAGGGAAATGCACTGTGACGCTGCGGGAATGTATGAGAAGGAAATCGAGTCAGCCGACCTGCTATATGTAACTGATTCTGAACGAACACGTCTTTGAGATGAACATTTTCTAATGCATTTTTAGTCAATAAAATGTTAATACAATAGTACATATTTGACCATTAATTTTGTGACATTATAAGGGAAGCCGAGCTTCCCTTGCAGTCTTAAAGAAATCGTCCCTGCAAGAATTCTCTTTGGTGAGAAAAACTTGAACTTGTTGCTTAAATGAAAAGTCTTTCTTAACAAACTCCTCCGATGACTGCTTTCTTTGTCTTTATATACAGTATAAAATCATTATCTTAGGTAATTTATAATTCTAAACAAACAAATTCTCAAGGTCATACAGTAAAATGTAAGTGGTGAAGTGGATTCAACTGAACAAAGAATCTTTTTTAACTTCATTGTTCGCATACAAACTTACATGACTTCGGCATGCGTGTTTGAAAGCTTATCCTGTGAGCCTGACATTGTAAAAGAATCGGTTTCTGTCAGCTCCTCTCCATCTGAGAAAGAAGGAAAAAAAAAAGAAAAAAAAGTTTCAGAGTCAGTAAGCTGCCTCAGGGTACTTCTTGCCAAGAGATGGTGTGACACAAACTTAGTAAATGAATCATGAAGTCTCTTGGTTTGAGTTTACAGCCACTGCTTTGAAAGCTCCCAAAGAGAGGCGTCATCTTTTATCACTGTTGTGTATCTACAGTGTAATTGTCTCATAAGAGCCTCGCTTAATGGACGTAAGAAAGAGTGGGGCTCTTAAGCGATGGCGTACCTCTGAACATGGTGATTTCTGCAGGAGGTTTTGCATCAGGAGCGATGCAGGTCACTGTGTATTCGTCTCCCTCCACCCACGGCTCATCAGACTCCAGCTGGATGTACGGCTGTGAGGGTGGGACTTAGACAAGAGAGAGAATGAGGAGAAGGTGAGGAGAGATTAACCTGCAGGGGATTGTCACAATATATTATTTTATTGCAAGCTGTGAACTCATTTGGTGTCTGGTTGAAGAGATATTTCAGAGCTTTAAACACACACACACACACACAAATACTACAGTTTCTGAGTGAACTACTTTGGAGACAAAATTGGTTAAATGTCTTCACATGTAAGCTAAATTTGAAGGGTTTTGGCTAAATAATGGAAAACAACACATTCAAACTCCCTTTCAGGAAAAATGAAAGTAGTGATGCCTAGTAAAGTTGACTCTGCACATTAAACCAGGATAGGAGGAAGTACTTATTCAGTGAAAACATCACATACTCCATCTGTAAGGGAAGAATTAGCGTTTGCTTTACACCGTGTCCTGACCAAAGCAATAAAAGCTATTTCTTTCATGTTAATGGCATTCACACTGACAGCACTTTGAAGAAACAAAGCGACCACAAGTCATTCATTTTCAATGAGAGCTGGTGATCTGAGGCAACATTAGTAAGAGACAAAGTTCATCTTCATGCAAATGCACACTGACAATGCAGCAAATGCCAGTAGGAGCACAAATAAGTTCTGAGTGGTTTTTAGCATGTTGCTACAGTATATGACTGTGAAGCTATTCTGGCCAAGTCAAAAGAGTCTACTTTCAAATCTTTATTCTCTCTAAATATGGCTTTAGTCCATCCTTCAGTGTAAATCTTACAGATTTACACCCCCTTTATCGTCTGCCAGGAAATAAAATTGTAAATCTGATTGCTTTGAAAAGTAATAGCATCCCACTTCTTCAAGCCACACATTATTATCGTTCATATCAGTATGTCCAGCTTATAGTCAACTAATGTAAAGTAAATGAGTCTCATGCAGTTTGCTCTATGCAAATTAATCAATTATTTGTTAGTTTGAATGCATGCATAAATAAATCATACAGGTAGTCTAGTCACTTATGCTTATCCACTTGTCCAACATAAAAAAAAAAGCCATTGCGATAATTCATGGTTTATTTGTTTTGGCTATTTCAGTATTTTTTTACTGACTTGAATACCTAATTGCACAACTCAGATGGATAAGCTTCCCAGGTTCACTTATAACAGACAATAAAAACAGATCTATTGTTATTGACGAATGGATCCAATTTATCTTTATTCTTTAAAGAGGCCATATTATGCTCATTTTTCAAAGTCTTGATTTTGTTTATAGGGTCTGAATAGGCTGCTGTGCTTGAATGTTCAAAAAACACCTTATTTTTCACACATTTTACATTGTTGCTGCAACTCTCTTCCCAGTCTGTCAGTTAAACTCTGTTTAGTTCCTGTCTCTATGAAGCCCCTCCTTCTGAAAAGCTCAATGTGCTCTGATTGGTCGGCTGGAGCAGTGTGTTGTGATTGGTCAGACGCTTCAAGCGGGATTCAGAAATGTCATACCCCTTACACACGTTCCAACACACTACTAAGGTAATTCAACTTTTTTTTTTTTTATGCATATAAATGAGGAATATTGTGGCGTGTACATTCCCAGAAGAAATCTCAAGACTGCAATCAAGACGTTTCAGGGATGTTTAGAAACAGTGCTTACTGATATAGAGATTAACTCCATTTGGAGTGACTTTATGCTTTGTAACTTTGCAGACCTATTTCATGCTCAAACAGCAACATTATACACACTAACGAACGTTGAAAAGCATAGGCGCTGAGCACTCACAGAAAAAAGAAAATGCTATTCACCGATCAGGCATAACATTATGACCATCTTCCTAATATTGTGTTGGTCCCCCTTTTGCTACCAAAACCGCCCTGGCCCATCGAGGCATGGACTCCACTAGACCCCTGAAGGTGTGCTGTGGTATCTGCACCAAGATGTTAGCAGTAGATCCTTTAAGTCCTTTAAGTTGTGAGGTGGAGCCTCCATGGATCGGACTTGTTTGTTCAGTACATCCCACAGATGCTCGACTGGATTGAGATCTGGGGAATTTGGAGGCCAAGTCAACACCTCAAGCTTGTTGTTGTCCTCCTCAAACCATTCCTGAACCATTTTTGCTTTGTGGCAGGGCGCATTATCCTGCTGAAAGAGGCCACAGCCACCAGGGAATACTGTTTCCATGAAAGGATGTACAAGGTTTGCAACAATGCTTAGGTAGGTGGTACGTGTCAAAGTAACATCCACATGGATGGCAGGACCCAAGGTTTCCCAGCAGAACATTGCCCAAAGCATCACACTGCCTCCGCCAGCTTGCCTTCTTCTCATAGTGCATCCTGGTGCCATGTGTTCCTCAGATAAGCAACGCACACGCACCCAGCCATCCATGTGATGTAACAGAAAATGTGATTCATCAGACCAGGCAACCTTCTTCCATTGCTCCGTGGTCCAGTTCTGATGAATCGCATTTTCTTTTACATCTTTTACATCACACCTTCTTCCATTGCTCCGTGGTCCAGTTCTGATGCTCATGTGCCCACTGTTGGGGCTTTAAGTGGTGGACAGGGGTCAGCATGGGCACCCTGACTGGATACAGTCTGTTGCCCCATACACAACAAACTAAGATGCACTGTGTATTCTGACACCTTTTTATCAGAACCAGCATTAACTTCTTGAGCAATTTGAGCTACATTAGCTCAGTACCACATGGGCCAGCCTTCGCTCCCCATGTGCATCAATGATCTTTGGCCGCCCATGACCCTGTCGTCGGTTCACCACTGTTCCTTACTTGGACCACTTTTGATAGATACTGACCACTGCAGACTGGGAACACCCCACAAGAGCTGCAGTTTTGGAGATGCTCTGACCCAGTCGTCTAGCCATCACAATTTGGCCCTTGTCAAACTCACTCAAATCCTTACGCTTGCCCATTTTTCCTGCTTCTAACACATCAACTTTGAGGACAAAATGTTCACTTGCGGCCTAATA
Organism: Anabarilius grahami; assembly: GCA_003731715.1. Lineage (NCBI taxonomy): Eukaryota > Metazoa > Chordata > Actinopteri > Cypriniformes > Xenocyprididae > Anabarilius > Anabarilius grahami. The sequence goes on along the minus strand of RJVU01021895.1, from coordinate 893,248 downwards.
TATCCCACCCACTAACAGGTGCCGTGATGAAGAGATAATCAGTGTTATTCACTTCACCTGTCAGTGGTCATAATGTTATGCCTGTTCGGTGTATATTCCTATAATTTTATCAAATCAAAAAATCAATTGAGAGTTGGGAACCTCTCTGATTGGTGGATCTCACATTGGGTCCTGGCAGGTCGTAATACACATAATTCTACTATACGTGTTTAGCATTAGCCTACAACATAACAACATGATTCAAAAGCTTGTACTTTCTGTTTTTTGCACAGTGATAAATTGCATTTTATGTAATTACCTCCAAAATGATCAGGTGTATCAGCGAGAGAGCAACTCGCAACAACACTGTAAAGAGTATGTTTTTGTTTGCAGTCCATATGCTTCTCTTCACGAGACACAAATAACTATTGCGTAATGAATTCATCAAGCACACTATCACACAGAGAGAAAGATAGTACTTTCGAAAAACTAACACTAAGTCAAATGAACTATTCAGTAATGAGCATGGTAAAATGTTTTATGGGGCATTTGTTGTGTATGTTTATGCGTAACCTTGCTTAGCCCAGTTATCATTAGCTCATTTAAACATAGGTGATTAAAGATATGTTTATATTTGGTTAATGTAGGCTATTTGCACTTGCGAGTTTCCAATAAACAAAAATGAAAGACGTAGGTGCATTTGTCATCGTGGGGGGTGGGATATGGAGTTTGGACACCTACTGGCACAAACATAAATTGGCGTTTATGCATAATAGTTCCTCTTTAATGCTTTGGAACAAATAGTGAAACAAATCTTACTGAGGGCCTCACAAGCCCTCGCACATGGTTATTTAAGATCTTATCGAAGGGCCTCACAGTGTTTTCTATCAGAGCACTTTCCCTTTCAGTGGCCTCAGCACAACACTGCAGAAGCACACCATCTCATTATCAATTGAAACGCCTGTGTGAATCACAGACGGATGATGAAGCGCGGCCCCTGTGCTGTCGACAAGCCTGTGGAAATGCACTAAATGCTAATCTAGCATAGCGCTCTGCTTATAGAAAAAAAAGAGCAGCAGCAACAGTGCTGCAAATCACCTCCAGCAGAAGAGACGCGCACGCCGCCGATCAAAGCGCTCCCTCTTACCTCTCTGCTGTGCAACTTTCCCCGCATTGCTCGGGGCTACAGAACGCTTCTCGCCGCTTTTGACGAGAGGGAGTGAAAATCAGTTTTTGTGCTCTGTTCAAACGAATCGAACTCAAATGTGGCACTGTCCAAGTTTACCCGAGTTGCACAGTTTATCCCACTGTGAGCTTGATATTGGATGTAAAAGTGTGAAACGGGATCATTTTTGGTTGTACAATGTGTAAGGAATATCTTAAAATACTGCTTATGAACTTAAGGCTGTTCACACAGAAAGCGCTTTAGCATAAAAAAAAACCTAGACAGTGCAAAACTGCAGGTCTTGTGTTTCTGAATTTTTTAAAAAGGCACAACGTATTCTGACACAACAGTTGAAAAACACCACAGACCAAAAGCAAGAACACGTTCTGTGTGAATGGCCCCTGAAACTCTTAAAAGGGATAGTTCACCCAAAAATGAAAATGATCCCATGATTTACTCACCCTCAAGCTATCCTACGTGTATATGACTATCTTCTTTCAGACGGACACAATCGGAGATATATATCCTTGCTCCTCCAAGCTATATAATGGTAATGAACCATTACCATTATATTTTTAGATTTTGGGGGCATTATAGATTAGATTTTGGGGGCGTGTTTTGAAGCCGCCCCCAAAAAATGCATCCATCCTTCATAGATTCAATCCATACAGCTCCAGGGGGTTAATAAAGGCCTTTTGAAGCAAAGCTATGGGTTTTTGTAAGAAAAATATCCATATTTAAAACTTTATAAACTATAATAACTAGTTTCCGGCAGATGACCGTACGCATACTACGTAAGTCGACTTCTGCGTCAAATGAGTAACCCACTGTCATTACGTCGGGTCAGGGGTTACTCTTCAGACCCAAATCGATGTGTAAGGCCATCTGCCGGAAGCTAGATGTTATAGTTATTTAAGTTTTATATATGGATGTTTTTCTTGCAAAAACTCATTGCTTCGCTTCAGAAGGCCTTTATTAACCCCCTGGAGCCGAATGGATTATATTTATGATGGATGGATTTTTTTTTTTTTGGGGGCGCTTCAAAACATGCCTCCATTCTCCATTATAAAGCTTGGGAGAGCCAGGATATTTTTAAATATATCGCTGTGTTTGTCTGAAAGAAGATAGCCATATAGACCTAGGATGGCTTGAGGGTGAGTAAATCATGGGATAATTTTCATTTTTGGGTGAACTATCCCTTTAACTGAGTCTGACAAACATTCTACATTAGTGTTTCTCAACGGGGGCGTTCAGAGAACAACGGGGGACGTTGGAAGCAAGATTTTTAAAAGGGGGCCATTCAGGAGTTTACACCAAAGATTCAGGCAAGACAAGATTAAACTTGTAATGACTTGCAAAAGAATTGCCTATAACATTCTAAAATCTGCCAGTTTAATGCAACATGTAAGTTATGTATCGTTTCTTTTGCAGTCATAGACCAGTGCTAAAGCGCTGACAAGAGTTCACGTGCACAAAAATGTGTTTCGCGCTGACAACAATCCAGTGGTGGCTTGAATCCAGTGCTGACTAGAACCATGCAGCGGAGGAATGGAAAGTTGACAAACCACTAAAAAAGTATTGACTTAAGAACCACTTATATTTTCAAATATTTTCAATAAATCATGTTCCCATTGACTCCGGTGACGAATTTTAAAATTAATGAAACTAAATTCTATTTATAAGGTAAAATTTTTACATTTTTAGGCATTAACTAATGCCATTGCCTAATGCCAAAATGTTTTCGTTGTTCACCAAGTAATTTACTGGTCAGGCATTATTGTTAACTCACAAGACTGCAAGCAGGAAATGTCAATTTGATTGATAATTTAAATATATTCTTTAATCACATTTAGGTAATGTATTAATTCCGCCGTCACATCTGAGCGCGAAACGCTCCTTGGATACTTTCAAGATAGTTCAAAATAATTAATAATACAATAATAATTTAATCTAATTGTTCATATGGGTTTATTCTGATTATGAACACAAATTAATCATGACAAACCAAATAAATTTGAATTGAATTAATTATACCATTGATGAAAACAAGCAGATACCAAGGTATTTAGGCCTATAATTATAACATAATTTTTCATGTAAAAATCATGATTGTATTTTTTTTTTTTTTTTCGAAAGTAAGATTAATGTAAGCAGCTTCTTGCAATACTCTCCTAAATGAGTAACAAAACATTACCGCTTAAATGACCGTATAGCCGGTCGTTTTTACTGTCCAATGACAGCCCATATTTACTCTGAGGGGCATGGGAGAGAGTCGGAAGTTGATTTGTTGCCCCTACGAGTTTATAATAGCATATTTTAACTATATTTTCAAATGGNGAAAAAAAAAAAAAAAAAAAACTGTCAAATTGTTTTTAAATGCTGGCTTTATTAAACTATGTTTTAAAGATATCAATAAACAGTCTTATATGTCTATTTATTTTTAATATAGGCCTACTATTTATTCATTTATTGTTCTATTTTATTTAATGTTTTTACATTTAACATTAATAATCAAACATTTAACATAAAACAAGTATTGCACAACAATTTTAAATGTCTACTCATTTGCCCATTTTAAAAATGATTTATTCATTTACATTTTTATGTTTTAATTAAATTGATTTATGCTATTCCTTATTCTTTCGGTTTATAAGGTGTCACAACAAATCCTGCATTCCTATTCTTCCACACATAATATGACAGCCATAATAATGTCAGAATTATCAAAGAAATTCAATATGTAGACGCAGATTATCTTGAGTTTTGCGTTAGTTCAAATGCGCATTAAGGTGATGGAAACCATTAATTGGCATATTCATGGTGTGTTGTGACCATTTGTGCGTAAAACACCATGGCATTATGTATTAGGCCCAACAAAGTCTGACAAACAGCCCTCGACATAGAAATCAGGGGCCGTATGCAATCTAAGGCTAAAAGTAGCTCCTAACTTGCCGATTTAGGAGAAACTAATTTTAGGAGTCCTACATTTTTGCTCTAAGAGTATTTCACAAAGCATTTTAGCGCTAAAACTAGCTCCTAAATCTGTGAAACATTAGGAGTAGTCAAGAGGACTATATAGTTTATATAAAACATTGAAGTTTGGTTTTCAGACTTAAAAAATGGGTTGACAGGAATCATAGTTTGTGTAAGTTAGCCTATGTTAAACATTTTTTTTCATAAAAGCAAAGTCTAAAATGAATCAATAAACAAAATATATTTGACTTAATTGATTAACAAAGCAAAAGAAAAAAAAACTATGTGACGAATAGTAGCCTATGCTGCTTAGTTTGATTCATTTTTTGCGAGGCGCGGCGCTCCACAAACAAGTTCAAGGAAAGGAAACTGAGATGGCAAAAAGCGCATCCTGTTTTCTTTATTTTGCGAAAGCATAATGCTCTGTTTTTAGTTTGAGTATAAAAGTAAACTTCGCAGTATCGAATAATGTCTTACTCATATCTGTAAAATATGGAGTAAGCCTATTTAAGTTGTTTCTGCTGGTATAAGGAAACAGTTGAAGTGATCGCGCCGGCGCCTCGTGTGCGCACACAACAAAGTCTAGCACTGCAAACTTGACATCGCAGCCTGTTCATCATCAAAATAAAATACAGTCAGCCAAACATATAAAAAATTACACTGCTCATTTTAAATATGTGCCGTTCAGCGTGACCACGGCTGAAACTGGTCCTGCCAAGCACATTTTTGCTCTTGTGAAGAGCAAAAAAAAGAAAAAAAATAGTTTTTTTCGTCGATACTGAAACGGGAGTTGAGTACAAATCCTAGTTTACATATTAAATGATAGTTCAGCATCCAAATACATATTGCTAATATGGAAACATTTGAATTTGTGCCGAACAAGAGAGGTAGCTGCGTGAGAACACCGGTTTTTACTTTCAGTTTCCCTTCAAATGAATTCATTTTGGCTTGTTTATGGCTACTTATAAGTTTTTATTATTGTTCTGTATATGTATATTATATATTTTAGTATTCTTATACTTGGCTTGACTTGGTTTGGTCGCATCAATTTAAAAAAAAAAAGAAAAGAAAAGAAAAAAAGGGTAGCTCTTTAAAAAAAAGTTTGACAGCCACTGCTTTATAAATATGTTGCTTATATGTCGGAAAACACAAAACACGGCATGGACCACTTTTGGTGTTATATGAGAGGGAGATCCCCCAAATGAGGTTCTGGATTCGGCTTGTTCCGGCACAAATTAAGCCCTGCCACTGTCCAGTCAAATAAAATCTGTTATTTGGCTTGCAGTGACTTGCTGCAGTCCGTAACTTTTGGAGCCCTAGCGGTAAATATACAAAATTGCAGGCGTCTTGGTAGGCCTACTGTGCAGGTACTGTACCGCAGCGGTGCCGACTCGAACCAGTCTAAAATAGTCCCAATATAAACACTTATTATAGGTGTAGCCTACCATTGTGATTCAGGAAAAGACAAAAAAACGGTTTGGAATATGGATTCATGATGTTCTCGCTCATGACAAAAAAACGGTTTGGAATATGGATTCATGATGTTCTCGCTCATTATATCAATTTTTGTACATTTTAAATAGCAAATAAGGACATGAATAGTACATGTTATTATTATTATTATTATTATTATTAAAACAGAATAACAATCAGCGTACTTTCAATAAAGACATT
>RJVU01021895.1:872395-886894 GCA_003731715.1 Anabarilius grahami | reverse complement strand
AAATACCCAGTGAGACCTGGCACATAGTAATTAGAACCTCGGTGTTGTTGTTCATGTAGCTAGTTTCTCCTCTGGAGTTGCTAGGCACTAGGGGGCGTTATTGCTGTGTGCAGCTCAGCAGTGAGGAGTGAGGGGCTTCACACCGAGACATATGGGGCAAGGCTTGGGCTTCAAACTGATTTAAAGGAAGCAATTGGAGCTGTGTGGACACTGATGGGTGAGGAGAGCACTGCAGAGGAGCCCGCTTAGATAATGAGATGCATTTGTTTTCCCTTCTCTTCTCTTCTGCTCTCCCTCTCTTTTTAACTGCTCACAATTTCCTCTCACTGTCTCGCTTTCTCACCCTCACGCCATCGCCCCCTCGCTCTATCTTTCTCATTCTCTGCAGATGAAGCCAGACTCATCACTTGTTGTGCTAGAGAAGACATTGTTCAGGCACATAGATTTCCCAGTAAAGACTGATGGTGTGCTCACAGACCAGGCAAGCAGGTAGAGCGTTTTTCTCACTCCGCCTCGATGCATGTCTTTCACTTCATCCCTCATTCTCGCTCGCTGAACTTTTGGCTCAGTGCTCGATAGCAAAGCTAAAAAAAAAACTAAAGGTGCTTCATAACAACAACAGCAATGCCAAGGTAGCATGTCAAAACAATGGTGTTTCATCACAGTGATGTCATATCATACTACTTTTCTTGAACTAACCTACTGGTACTAAACTATTTTACCCTTCTCAGTCACATAACACAACTATAGAGAATATTAACATAGCACAAGGTCATTCTAAATAGATTTAATACATTCCAATACTATTTCAAGTACTGCCAGGTATTAGTGTTATGATATCAACATATGTTTTATATTATTTTGTTTCTTTTTTTACTGATATATTAAATATTGTTCATGTATTAATCACTTTTTTATTGTGAATGTGTGAAGAGCTTGTAACAAAACTTAAAAAAAGATAGACCTTTCCTGACTTCCTAGATTGTCAATGAAAGCCTGTAGACTGATTTTTATGTGAAAGACTCGGGATGTTTACGCAGGCGCCTGAGAGCCTCTCTTCCGTTCTATTACACATGAAATTAATGCTTATACAATGTTCAGGATAATGCTGAAAGAGCCATTCTATACTGTAATGTCAATGTGTCATGGAAAAAAAGGGGATTCATTCAAACTATAGTCTCACATAGATCTATATAGTCTATAGTCTCAAATATACTTTATAATTAAACAATCATAACAGTGTAATTTTAATACAACCATGCTAATAAGCAAAAATTACTTTACATTAGATTTACAAATAAGAGTGTTGAACTTTCTTCTCCTGTATCCTATTCTTCTTTAACTCCTTGGGGTCAATGGTTGCGCAGGCGATATCACCTCGGTTTTTTTCTTACCAGTGTGAAAGAGACTTAAAAATGGACTGTGACGAGCAGGGCAGGCGAGAGCCGTGAGGGAACGGCGCGAGACCAGTGACGCGAGTGATAATGAGCGTCAACTGCGCGTTGCACCGGTCTCGAGTCTCTCACATAGGAGCTCCGGAACCATAAAAGGGGAGAGAGGAAAGTGGAGGATGAGAGAGGACCAGGCCTGGACTTTACTTTATGTTTTATTATGTTTGTGTGCTTGTGTAGACGTCCGTGAGGGTCTGCCGGCATTACTTTCGTTTTGTTCTTTGTGTATTTTATATTAAAGTTATGTTGAACGACCGCTGGCTCCCGCCTCCTTCTTCCCGCCTCCTTCTTCCCGTACAAACGAACTGTGTTACATGGACATACAGAGTTATACATCATTCAAAACTGTGAAATGTCTTCTTTTATTTGTCTACACTCACAGTATAAACACTGTAACTTAGAGAATACTAATCACACACACATGAGAAATATGTCCAAAGAAACAATGAAATGTCAGGATTTAAATAATGTGAGTCAAATAAAATAAAACAAATACTCTCTGTTTATGTAATCTGTTTGAAAAGAGAGAGATGTCAGTCGTTCACGAGTCACCTCAATGTCCGCTAATGCGGCCACGCCCACGGAGAGCGTGCAGCATTCAAACGTAAATCCTAAGGTGATCCTCAGAAAAATAAAAAAAAACATTAATATGTTTAAAAGTAAGTGAAAAAGCACAAATGTCAGGACATGTCAAAATTTCTCCAGGGCCACAAAATACCCTCTGACCACAGAGGGTTAAATCATTAAAGTTCAGCAGCAAAGACATTGGTTAATAAAATGAGATTAAATACATAATGTATATTTGTGTAATTTAATATAGTTAATTATTACAGGCTTGCGTAAAAACAGTTTTTTATTCATTTTGAGGAATACTGACTCTTTGTTTTCGTGCAAGTGAGTTGAGACATTCAACTGTTCACATTTAGTCTAGAACTACAATAACCATCATGTTCACCAGTTTGCCTGCCCATTCAGTCTTAATGGTTAATGGTAAACAAACTTAGCTTGCTGTCCTCGGCTCGGCTCAAGCTCCAAGCTAAACCCCCCTATAATAGTACTGCACAGAGGAAGAATAAGATAAATAGAGGAGGAGATGGGGAGGAGGAGGGATGCTGGAAGAATTGTCGCTGAGATGATGCAGTGACTGCTGCTTATATACGCTCGTAATGATGATTGACAGGACTGAATGTTTAGGCTCCTCCCGAACCTACATTTGGAACTACATTTCACATAACACCTCTTCACTTTTTATTTCTCTCAACATGGGGACAGGAGAGCCGTCAGTCAATAAATGTGAAAAAGTAACTTTAGATACTTATTTGAAAAAGTAACTTAGATATGTTGTTGTAAATTGAAAAATGTGTTAATTTAGTTACTTGAAAAAGTAATCTGATTACGTAACTGGTTACGTGTGCACGAATGCGCGCACAAGCAATAAGTTGCTGGCTGCAGTTCAATTAACATCCACCGATGTCGCTAATAACGGGTTTCTGAATTCTACATATACATATATCAAAAAATCAAGTTGTAGTTATTACTGTCAGTTCTAATATATTTTAATTCATTCATCTGTTGTAAAACTTAACTGACGTCCTGTTGTAAAACTTAAATGACTAGGCCTCTCAGCCTGTTTTTAGAAACAACAAGGGGTGCAATGACTGGAACGAGGGGTCTCTAGCCCCTGGTCATTTGAACTCCCTCCGGTTACCTCATTCTTTCTCCTTTTACTTTCTGCTGCAGTCAAGCTGCGGTAGAAAGCAGGTGTGTGTTCAGTGGTCTGTTCTTTGAGACCGGAGAGAAGGGATGGTGAGAGAGTGAGAGGGTGTGTGTGTGTGTGTGTGTGTGTACAGGGAATGTGTAGATGTGTGTGTCTGTAAGTATGTGTGGGGAGTTTTATGTCTGTGTTACTGGCAGCAATGGGAGCCAGAGCATGACAGACAATGGTTAGTCAGGCAAAGATTATGACCTCAGAGAAGCCCACCTGAGTCGCCCACCATACTTCCTGCGACCTCTCCTCTCTAGACAAATGCACGCTCACATGCGCACAGAAAATAAAAACCCAGACATGCACGCACACACACACACACACACACACACACACACACACACGTACGTTTGTATGCAGAAGAACAGAGAAATGAAAACACACACACAATATGAGTACTCAGGCATAGAAACATTGAGCAGTGAAATTTGATTCATTAGACAAATGTAGACGGATGGACAGAAATGGAAGATAAGAGGCTCATTAGCGCAGACAGATGAACATACCTCTTTGGTTTTTCTCTCACATACTCATCAATAAACATATAAATATGCAAATGTTTTCCTCAAAACTGATTCACACATGCAAAAGCCAAGTGAATGAAAAGATAGTCAAAAGGCAACAATTTTATCACAGATGCACGTTTTCAAGCTCTCTTGTGCACAAATAGAAACATTTCCTGGTGAAATAAACCAAAACAGCTCCCTCCCACATGGACTTCCAGTTCAGTCACACATTATATGTGTAAATGAATGTTGATGCGGTTTTGTTATCGAGATGAAGTTGCGACAGTGATGTTTACTTTAAGGTGCGCTCAGTAATTGTTCCCTCATTAAAAAGTTTCACACCATAAAGAAATGAAAAAAGGGGATAAATTATGTACAGTGACATGAGATGACGACTCCAGAAATATAAAGGTGGTTTTACACACAGACATGTCGAGATCGCATGACCAGCCAAACCCTTGAATTTGTACTGAATTGAGGAAGCAAGCAAGATGCAGAATTGAAACTCAAATTTCAATGTACAGAATTAAATTTTAGTAGAAAATTTAAGTAGATTAAATTTAATTCTACATTAAATTTAAGTAGTATTACAGTGAAATTCAAGGAAATTCACATGACTGATTTTTAACCCAAACTTTTAGGAAACAAACTTGTTGAGACACATTTTTAATGTTGTTTATCTAATGGACAGACGGAGGGACAGAAATGCATTTGACTGGATTGCTTTCATAATGGAAATGCTCATGTGGTTCAATGTGTTCGAACAGCCACTAAAGACCGCATACTGCCCTAAAATTATGGGAAGAGAGCTACCCAGATGGATTTAATCTTTGAAAACCCAAGTTTGGTTTGAAGACGAAAAACAGACCAAGTACAATGTTCTCTCACCATTCCTGATTTCTAACATGTTCACCATGTTCTTGCGCATTTACCCGCTCATAGACCCTTCACTCGAAGAAATCAGGACAGAAGTGGTTGAAAGTGGACAAAAGAGACGGATTAAAATACCAGGTGTAAATGGGTAAGTGTCTCACTCGTCTACTTGTGATAAGATTGACCAAAACACATATTAATCCCAGGTGGAAACACTCCAATCCAGAAGGGGGCGCGTGCGGAAATGTATTTGTAGCCTAACCACTTTTAACCAGCATCAAGCTCTGTGTTTTGTTACTTTCAATAAGAAACAAAGTGTCATCTTTTAAATTCTGTCCATTTTATTATGAAATTCAAACAATACATGCCGTTTTGACACTTTTTGATGTGGCGTAACAGATCAATTCGCCTCAGTTCAAGCTCCAGCGTGGAGCACGATATCCTTCCTCTTCACTACTAGTTACAGAATGAACATGAATGAGCATCTGAAGGTATGTTGAAATATACAGTACAACTTAATGAAACATACCATATCTCATGTATCGCTCAGTGTTTCAACCGCAGAAAAAACATCAATAAAACAACTTGTAAACAATGTCACATAGTATAACATTTACCTCAGAAATGCCATTCAGTGTCCACAGCTTGTTAGTTCACTAGAGAAATTAACTTTTTCGCTACATATATGCACTATCCTATTATTACCCTATATATTAATTATATTTTCTTAACCTGTTAGCAATGTCTTAATTATTTAATGAATGTTTAAATAAATTTGTCATGACAGTCACTGTGCAAATGATTATATTTCTACAACGAATTGGAGAAACATAATTTTACAATATTATCTATAAAAAATAAATAGCTGAATTTAATAGTTTGAGCTCTGTTGTTAATTGTAACCTTTAATATTATAGAAATGTGCAAGATAAGGGCTCCCTATACAGTTTACAGCATAAGCAGAGATATATATATTTTTTATCCTTAACAAAATTTTATTATGATTGAACAAATTTAAAGACAGAGACACAATTTGTTCAGTAAACCACTGTTTAATAATAATAAAAACCGAACCCGTACCGAACCGTGTCTTCAAAACCGAGGTACGTACCGAACCGTCGTTTTTGTGTACCGTTACACCCCTATAGATAGATAGATAGATAGATAGATAGATAGATAGATAGATAGATAGATAGATAGATAGATAGATAGATAGAGATAGATAGATAGATAGATAGATAGATAGATAGATAGATAGATAGATAGATAGATAGATAGATAGATAGATAGATAGATAGATAGATAGATAGATTGCCATATTTTTCCATGAAATGACATGGACTGATGGATCACAATAAGACCAGGAATGTGTATTAAGAAAGTAAACAGTGTCAACGATGATGTCAGGTTCACCGAGTCAGAGAAACAGTATTTGGCCGTATCTGAATAGAGATGAACTCATACATTGCCAGGTAAGTTGAGGCAGATGGAAGGTCATTCATCAAAACCCAACACTGCCTTAAATTGAAAACCGTCTTTTCTAATGGTCATGAGTATCTGACATTCACACACACACACACACACCCACACACACACACATCAGAGCCTTGTTAGACCACATGAGCAAACACAGTCTGTTAACAAGCTTTGACCAGACATGCCTCAAAAGGCTTGAATACACTCATCCACAAACACACACATACACACAGTTACGCTGGGCTCAGGTGTGAGCTTTGAAGCTAAGAGCCATTGAAGCAGTCCCATTTCTCCTCCTCTGCTCTCTCTCTTTCATTCCCTCTCTCATTTCATCTCATCTTCTCGTCTTCATACCACTGATCTTTCCACCTCTTCCTTCGCTCTGCACTTCTCCTCTCATCTCCTCCCATCTCGTTCCTGTCTGAAGAGTGCAGCAGGTGCATCTGAGGCAACAGAGATAACAGCAATTTCTCCCGCTCTCTGTCTTTCCTGCTCTTACATTCTTCATTTTTAGCCCGCCGCATATGACAATAAACACTTTCAACACTCAACCGAACAAGTCTTGATTTGCGTAAATCAAACCGACATATGATAAACAAAATAGTGTCCGAACCAGTTACCAACCTTAATCTAGAGACTCAAATCCACTTCCCTACATGACACACAGTCCCAATAGACACTAGCGCTCTCGAACTATCTATATACAGCATTTTCCAGAGAAAATTGGCAGAATTCTTGCTGTTTAAATTCAGTGCTAGGTGAGGCTACTCCTAAACGCAACTCTGAATGATTTCAATGATACTTGATCTCAAGACACAATAGTAAAGATGATATTCAATGTCACTGATGTCAAACAGCATCTTGATTTGTGATTGAACATCACATTCACTCATTTATTTATCATTTAAAATCAATTTGTATTATATTATTTAAATATCTAAATAAAATACACATAATAAAGTCTACATTTATTAATAATATATTATAAAATGGTTAGTTCCTGTCCTTGATTCTGATTGGCTAATAGCTGTGTTTTATTCACAATAAAGCACAGCTATGACCGTTTCACCCAACGGTTCTGTGTTTCACTACACAACACCCCTAGCAACCTCTCATAGCAACGTAAACTGTTTGTTCTCAGTTGGTATTGTTCATTGAAGCTTACTGTATTATGAAGAAGAGTATTGTGAGAAAGAGATCGAGTGAGCGAGTTTATTATCTGCATTCAGATTTAGCATTTTCCTTCAGGTCAGTCCTATGTTCATAATAAAAAATCTGTTTAAATGTCTGATGTATTATCTTATCTTTTTAACAGTTAAGGGGTTTTCCCATGACTGACAGCGCAAGTCAAAGCATTTGTCAGTTGCGTCTTGTACCGTGTTCACAACAATTCAGTCTTTTCAATGTAAAAGTCTTCGCTACTGACTGACACACTCATAAAGACATCTAATGGTGTAATAATGTAACTTCTGTTGCTGTTCACGGTCAGGGACTATTTTTTCCGGTGGAAGGAAGGCTTTTAGTGAAAGTTTACTTCATGAAAGTTGCATCGATACATATTTTTGGCTTTAATATTTGTATTGTGTGGTAACTGTTTTATAAAAGCAATAAGGTACTCAAGGCTAGTGCTGTATCGTGAATAACTCCGCTTTGCATCATGCCTAACAACGCCCTTCAACAGTGACTTATTCACGATACAGCACAGCCTCTCGTACCTTATTGCTTACATATAATATAATATAATATTCATAAGTAAAATATTAGCTTTTAAGTTCTGTTTCCAGAGTTGCTACTCTCAAAGTTTATAGCAGCAGGAAAGATCTAAGCATTAGCATTCACAGTCATCTCAATAGCAATTTGGCATACTACCATCTTTCCTCATAGGCACTAAGATTTAGAAACTTTCTTCTTTTTTTTTTAGCTAATCATCTGATCTGAGAATGCCACATGACTAATCACTCTGGAGCCGCAGGAAAAAACAAACAAAAAAACAATCAGCCAACCATTGAGCCTCTTTAAAGCTTCATCATTTTTGGAGGAAGCTGTGTTGGACATAGTTTTGCATTTTATTTAGTCTGAGGCTATGCAGAGAAGCAAGAACACCTCCGGGCTGGAGCACTAGGACTTGCAGTTAATTAATGTGAGTGACAATCACGTATATGTGGCACAATTCATGACTCAGATACTGAATGTGGGAGGCAAAGAGATGCCTGAAAAAAAAAAACAAGATCATGGCGACTAAGCAGTGACTCTCATCAGGAATGAGATTCCAGCTGCCTGAGAGAGCCGTGTGTCATGATATTGCTGGAGATTCTGTGTCATATCTGAAAGTTCAGAAATAAAGCCAACTTATTAAGTTCTTGCATCTTTCCTTTGAATCCATCCATCCATCCATCCATCCATCCACTAAACAGATCAGAGAAACTTGGATTATGAATATATGGAGAGTTTCTGATTTGGAAACTTTCAGAGTTTCTGGCTACACAATGTACACAACAGCATTCTTAAAATAGCTGCAGAAAGAGGTAAACCAATTCTTCTATAAAGATATAACCAGTGTTGAGGAAAGTTACTTTTAAAAGTAATGCGTTACAATATTGCATTACTCCCTAAAAAAGTAACTAATTGTGTTACTTAGTTACTTTTTATGGAAAGTAATGCATTACATTACTTTTGCTACATTACTTTTCAGGGCCTAAAATTAACACTCGCCAAGCGCCAAATGCGAGTAGAAATCGGTGTTGGCAAGTATATGAATCTGTGTTGCTTGTCAGTTGGCTGGTAACATTTTTATGAATTCCAACAATGCATGAACGTGAACGACACTCAGGACAGTTGACAGGCCAGCGCTGCATCATCACAAAAGTTTAAGTCTTGACAATTTAACCCTTAAATGCATACCTAGGGTTTTTATTGACATGGGACGTCATTCACTACCCTCCTCCTCATTCATTTTTCAAAGTTAGACATCAACCTTCTTAGTATTCCTCAATCAATTCATTATAAAGAAAAGCTATAACAAGAAAAAAAATCATAAAATTATAAAAGAATGCATATTTTCCTGTTTATTTTTTGTAAATATTGTATAGGGTCGCTAACGACCCGAGGTGTGTATCAGTGTACATATATTTGATGACAGAATAAGCGCAATTCACCTTTATTCCACAAGGTGGCAATGTCTGATGCACAATTATGAAGTGACGTTTCATTCAAACAGAAACAAAATAATAGGCAAAACGTGAAATGTCTCAGTGATTTAGAGCAAGTACTGAACGCTATCAGCGATCAAAATATTGATTTTGAAGATGTGTAAAATGATAGTTTTGAGAATATGTTTGAGATTGCGAATGGGCTCATATTCGCGATCTCAAACATATTCTCAAAACTATCATTTGCTGAATGTACTGGGAAATGAGCTCTGACGAGGACAGTGATGATGGCATAAAACATCTGCTCAAAATGAACCCTTCCAAGCTCCAAAAGGTAACAAAGTATGCTTTATTTTATTCTTCTGTAATGGTTATTCTAATATTAGATACGTTTTATATTATCGTGACAGGTGGAGATCCATCTAAGTTAGATATAGATCTGGGTCGCTAAAGACCCGAATATATAAGAATGGTTGGTGAAACATTCATGCACTTAAGGGTTAAATATTCAAGTGCAAGAAGACACGAAAAGGAGCTCATTTCTTTACTGTGTGGAAAGTTTTGTGTGCGAACACAACCGAAGCGCACTTCCAGAAAGCCAGCGCGTGAATACTAAACTGAGCTCTCTTTCATGTCTTCTTGCACTTGAGTGGACAAATTCACACAAAATTATGTCAAAAAATACAGAGTATCCTAGTAAACATAGTCGGCTTTGTCTTAAGTGAACGTAAACATTTGAGAAAGTAAACGCATGTCTATCAGCATAATATTTCTGCTGCCGTCTGTGTTTTTCTGTCAGAGCTACCTGAAAAACCTGAAAATATATTTTTTTATTTCATTTGTATATTTGTTGTATTGTATTTATTTGTGCTTTTGCTTGTAATTTGATTATTTGTTCTTATTTTATTACTGACTGTTTACTAGTCTTAAATGTTTTAAATTTATATTAGTTAGGCTAGTAGTTTTAGCTGTGGTATCAAAATTGGAATAGAGAATTGTTCATTTTCACTGGTATCTAAAATTGTGTTCACACATCGCACACAATGCCTCTGCACTTACTCCCGATTTCTCTCAACATGAGGACAGGAGAGCTGTCAGTCGATACATGGAAAAACAAAGTAACTTGCATTACTTTTTTGAAAAAGTAACTATATTTTGTTGTAAATGTAAAAGTAATCTGTTACTTTATTAGTTACTTGAAAAAGTAATCTGATTACGTAACTCACATTGCTTGTGTTGTGTTACCGCGAACACTGGATATAACTGTTTATTTAATAAGTTGCCCACTTTACAGAATACATTTTGAACAAAAATGTCCAACTTTTATTAAACTGTTACTGTATATCTATGACTTAGATAATGTTCATAATGTTAAATACAATCACACATAACAAGTGCACCAATACATGCCTCACATTTAAAAAAAAATGTAACTACTACATAAACATGTTAAATAAATAAATAAACAAACAAATAAAAGATAACTGCATGTGAAATAATGTTTAAAAAAGAAATAGTCACATTGTGAAATATAAGGTTACAATTAGAAGAAACAAAGTTGCAACTGTGAAATAAAGATGCAACTATGAGAATTAAAGTCACAATTGTGAGATATAAAGTGGCATTTTTAACTCTGAAATGCTAACAATGGTTTGGTAGAGTGGCTAGTCAGGATCAAAGGAGAAAAAGGACATGGCCACATTATTGTTCAGCATTATAAGGTGCCACTTGAAGTGACAGCCATGGTTATCTTCTTTCGTGCGACAAAGAAGAAAAACAAACACAGAAGTCTTGAGAAAGCTTCACGGCAGTGCCTGTGGAGATAGCTATTGACACGGTTGTGGCCAGGCGCTTAGCTTCTAGCAAGCCAAGGGTGATTCATCTTGAATTAGTCCATTATAAAACATATCACATGGACATAGGGAATCCAATTAAGACCCTGCCTCATCTTTTAGTCTCTCGCTCTGTCTTTCTCTCTTTTTTCCTCCACCTCACCACTCCTCTCTGTAAAGACATTATGCCATTTGGATTGGATTTACTGAGGTAGATTAGAAGCAGACACAGCAAAAATCCAGCCCGAATGGGTGCAATGGTGAGGTAATGGATGGGAAAATACTGCTGCCTTCAGCACTCGCATTTGCAAACGTCCATTTCAAAACATCATATAAACAAAAATTAGCCTATAATATTTCAGTTATATATGGAAACACTAAACAAAAAGTAAAACAGAGTGATGCATGTTTCACATAAGCAGAAAAGCCGGCTCAAATAAACAGTGTAATTAAATCAATTAAATAAAATGCCTATCAATAATCCCTAATGTTAATACTGTTAAAGCTGCTGTCCGCAACTGTTTTTGTGTTCAAAATGTACAAAAATTATATAATGAGAATGTACAACATGAATCCATTTTCCAAACAGTGTGTTTGTCTTACCCTGAATCATTATGGTACACTTATAATAAGTGTTTATATTTGGACTATTTCAGACCGGACTGGTAGGACCCGCCGCAGAGTATCACAGTAACTGCGTGACTCGCCATAGACATACACGGAGAAAAGTAACTCCGGCTATAATGTTCTTCCGCAAGATGCGAGCAGTTCTGTTTATTAACCGCTAGAGGGCCAAAAATCGCGGACTGCAGCTTTAAGTTAGTAAAATAAGACATTAGCCTATATTATTGGGGCAGATAAGTAAAACAACAAAATAGACATTACAAAAAGTGCATTTGAATAGTCAACTGAAGAGTCAATGTATTGTTTGTTTTATTTCTAAATTAAAAAAATGTATTATTAACCCATTGCATTCCTGTAAAAATTGCCTGAAACACCTAAAAAAGGCATACCCAAGGTAAATTGCAAGCTGTTCTTGAACCATTTGGAGTATTTGTATGATTTGGTCTCTTTTGAAAGGCATATGCACCATGGGCACTACAGTGGAACACTAACAGGTTAAATTATCATTAAACATACTGACTCTTTCCAGCATACTTGCAAAAAACAGACTCACAGACAGAGTCACATAATTTATAAGGTGAATTATAAGGTTTTAATAATTCATGATTTTATAATCATATTTGGAAATCGTATATGGGAAATTAAGTACAAAAGTATATATATATTTTTTCATATACTTAAAAATATAGAATTATCTAATTTTATACATTTATACATTCATTATTTAAAAAAAAATGCAATAAAAATACAAATTATTTTATGTTAATGTTATTATTATTTTTTAAATAAATATAATTTATTTTTATTTTATAATTATAAAAATATAATAATAAAAGTATATAAATAATATTTTTTGATTATTTATTATTGTTATTTAATTAAATGATTAAAATGCTCTAAATTAATATATTAAATGTACAGTCCTATTAAAAGGGTAAACACAATCTGTTGATTGTGACAAATGAGTGACTCAGGCCTACTGCTGTTGATGCAACAGTGTGTGTGTTTGTGTGTGTTTTTGTAAGTGTGTGAATCTGAGATTCTGTTACAGCCATAACTATCTCCACTGTCTTGTCCTTTCTCTTTTTCATTGCTGTCAATAAAACCTGCTGCCTTCCCAGGCAAAAGAAAAGCAGTCACCACAGCAACCGCCCTCCATTACAAACACACACGCGCACACACACATCTCTGGGACAGAAGAGGTTGTGAATGCTTGATGACTGGTGAAGAAAAGGGGCTTTCAAGACCCCCTGCCTTAGACATATGGGCCGGCTCCCACCACAGGAGGCAGAAGAGATGGAAGGAAAGCAAAAGACATAGACTCTGAAAGGGATTGAGCGATAGATGGATAGATAGATCGGGGAGAAAAAGAGAGAGAGTGTGAAACAGGGAGGATTACGTATGCATTAGAGAGTGTGACTGTGAGAGAAGCCTAGAAAGTGAAGGAATGATACAGTGATGTGACGTGGACCAGTGAGCATGCTCAGTAACATTCATCTGCCAGACGACGCCAAAGATTCATCTTGAAAGGTATGTTACACAAGCAATAAACTACAAACAAATGTATAAATATATGATTAAAAAAGAAACATTATGGAATCGCAAACCTTGAAGGTATTTGTCATTAATGTATTTTTCATCCTCGTGTTTTTCTAAGTAAAACAAAAATTGTTTTTTTTTTTTAAAAGCCTACATGCAGCTTTATTTTTCCATACAGCAACAGTTCATAACAACTGAACACCATCATAAAAGCAGGAAAACATAACTTGCATTATATTTTAATACTTTTGAAGCTGTACACTAGCTTTGTGTGAGAAACAGATGGAAATTTTGGTTGTTAATCACTTTAATAATCTTTTTGCCAAAGCTTTGAAATCTCATTTCCCTTTCCAAGTGGAACTTCAACACTGCATCAGTCCAGGGTTACAGCCGTGTGTGTTTATCTGTGTTAGATTCCAAAATGTCATTAAAGTTTGTGTCATAAGAAAAGTTTGTTTTCTCATAAGAAATAACTACAGATTAGTATATGTAGAGAGAGAGAGAGAGAATTCATAAATGAATCAGATTCAACAATTCATTTGTGAATCGGTCTGTTGGGTCAAAGTAATAGATTCAACAACTCGCTCTATCGGTGATCCAATGAGAGCTTTTCTCAAGCTAGCACCTCACTGAATCTGTCTTCCGGTCATGTCCGAATCAAAACGAGTCAAGAACGGTTGAGTAATAACATCCTCAGAGCTTGAGTGCTTAAGGAATTGACATGTTGAAAGATCCTCAAATTGAACTCAGATTGGAAAGAACACCTGCACAGAATTGAACCAATAACTACCAGCATCTTTCACCGAAATCAATTTGACACAAAGTCAAACTCCTTCCCTGTGGTGTCTATGAATTTCCTTCAGGTATTCTCAAGGGCGATACGGCCTCAAAGGTTCACACAATACAAAGAGAATCACAGCCAAGTCACACACCGATATATTGCACTGACCCCAAAACTCAAAACTATGGTAAGAAATACTCCACTTGGTCAAAAAGTGCAACTTTTCAAATTCTTTGATTCGCCACGTGTCACCATTGCAGCACTTAACTTCATACCTTCTTAAAAGTTTCTACAGCAAAGGACAAAGTGAGACCGGTCTGGACAAGTTATATAAGTACATACATTTAAAAAAATGCAATAACAAATTACATATAAATTAATTTTCATTTATTTTTATAATAATTAGAATTGATTTTTATAATATATTATAATTATATAAATAAAATTATTAGTGCTGTCAAAATTAGCGCATAAGTGCATGTGTTTTTTTTTTTTTTTTAGTT
>RJVU01021895.1:852835-872370 GCA_003731715.1 Anabarilius grahami | reverse complement strand
TTAACGCAATTAAGGCAGCATCTGTTTTTCTGCCATAATTTGGCTAGCGTTACATTATATGTGACCATGGACCACAAAACCAGTCATAAGGGTCAATTTATTGAAATTGAGATTTATACATCATCTGAAAGCTGAATAAATAAGCTTTCCATTGATGTACAATGGTGATCAGAATTATTGGCACCCTTGGTAAATATGATCAAAGATGAATATAAAAATAAATCTGCATTGTTTATCCTTTTGATCTTTAATTAATACAATTAGCAAAAATCTAACCTTTCATTGAAGGAAAATAATTGAAAGTGGGGGGGAAAATCACATTATGAAATAAATGTTTTTCTTCAAAACACGTTGGCCACAATTATTGGCACCCCTAGAATATTTATGAGTAAAATATCTCTGAAGTATATTCCCATTCATATTTAAATTTTTTTAGCACACCAGGGTGATCATGAACATGAAATTGTCCAGCCATGACTTCCTGTTCCACAGGAGTACAAACATGAGGAAACACAAAGGCCAAATTCCCTTAATCATTCATCACAATGAGTAAAACCAAAGAATATAGTTCTGATGTGCAGCAAAAGATTGTTGAGCTTCACAAAATAGAAAGTGGCTGTAAGAAAATAGCTAAAGCATTGAAAATCCCCATTTCCACCATCAGGGCAATAATTAAGAAGTTCCAATCAACTAAAGATGTAAACAAATCTGCCTGGAAGAGGACGTGTGTCTAAATCGTCCTAATGCGTGGTGAGAAGGAAAGTTTGAGTGGCCAAAGACTCTCCAAGGATCACAGTTGGAGAATTGCAGAGATTAGTTGAGTCTTGAGTCTCAGAAAGCCTAAAAAAAATGTATCAAACAGCACCTACATCCCCACAAGTTGTTCGGGAGAGTTTCAAGAAAAATTCTCTGCTCTTATCCAGAAACAATCTCCAGCATATTCAGTTGTCAGTGAAGACTGGAACTTCAAACGGGACCGGCTTCTATGGTCAGATGAAACTAAAAAAATAGCTTTTTGGCAGCAAACCCACCAGATGGGTTTGGTGCACACATGGATAAAAAGTACCCCATGCCCACGGTTAAATATACAGCTGGATCTTTAATGTTGTGGGCCTATTTTTCTGCTGGAGGTCCTGGACATCTTGTTCAGATACATGGTATCATGGATTCTAGCAAATACCAACAGATAAAAATTCAAAACCTGACTGCTTCTGCTAGAAATCCAACAATGGGCCATGGTTGGATCTTCCATTAGGACAATGATACAAAACAAACATCAAAACCAACACAAAAATGAGTCACTGAGCCCAAAATGAAGCTTCTGCCATGGCCATTCCAGTCCCCTAACCTGAACCCTAAAGAAAATGAGTGGAGTGAACTAAAGAGAAGAAGCACTAACATGGAGCTGGGAATCTGAAGGATTTGGAGATATTCTGCATGAAGGAATGGTCTCTGATCTCTTGTCAGGTGTTCTCCAAACTCATCAGGCATTATAGAAGAAGAGTGAGAGCTGTTTTCTTGGCAAAAGGAGGTTGCAAAAATTATTGAATAAAAGGGTGCCAATAAATGTGGCCAACGTGTTTTGTAGATAAACATTTATTTCATAATGTGACTTCCCCCCACTTTCAATTCTTTTTCTGCAATGAAAGGTTAGACTTTTGCTAATTTTAAGAATTAAAGATCAAAAGGATAAACAATGCAGATTTATTTTTACAGTCATCTTTGAGTATATTTACCAAGGGTGCCAATAATTCTGATCACCACTGTATGGTTTGTTAGGATAGGGCAATATTTGGCCAAGATACAACTATTTGAAAATCTGAAATCTGAGGGCGCAAAAAAAACAAAATAATGAGAAAATTGCCTTTAAAGTTGTCCAAATGAAGTCCTTAGCAATGCATATCCACTCACAAAAACACATTTTTTTATATATTTATGCTATTTATGGCATAATGCTATACTTTTCCAGCATTATTCCTCACTGCATCTCAAAACGATGAATCTGACTAAGCTTGATGCGTTTTTTTTTATGCGGGATATTTAAAAAATATCCGTTTTAAAAAATATCTTCATGGAACATGATCTTTACTTTTTTTTTTATTATTTATTTATTTCGAGCAATTAAATAAAAAAAACAAAAAAATACATTAATAAAATAAATTTACATGCATCCAAGACATGGTACATGTTTCTTCGATCATGTCAATAAATAAATTATATTATATCAGCTCGAAAAGGAGTGGGAAGAAGAAAACTTATTTAATCCCACCCCCATCTCTCATTCAAAAACATGACACACAAGCATAACCGCTTCCTTAAGGACAACTTTCATTAAACCAAATAGTCACCAAACTCCAAAGAAAATAAAAATAAAAAATAAAGAATTGAGAGTAATTTTCACTATATGTATGCATACCTACACATGCACACACACAACAAATATAACCACAAAACAAAAATAATTCATTATCTTAAAGATTGTAATCCATCCATACATATTGCAACACCATCACATACCAACAATGGTAAGTTCCATGACTATACTAAGACAATAAATAATTATTTATCTTAGAGATTGTAGTACCTACATACATATTACAACACCATCACATACCAACAATAGTAAGATAAGATCCATGACTAGACTATCACATGAGGCCATTTAGGCCCCACCCTCCCTGTATTGTGACCAGACCAACTGTTTATAAAGTGACTTAAATCTGTGAATATTTGGACATTGCTTGTGTTGGAGATCCAGACCATTCCACATTTTCACCCCACATACAGACACACAAAAACTCTTTAGGGTGGTTCTAACCTTCGGTAATATAAAATTTCCATAACCTCTCAGACTATAAGATCTCTCTGACAGTAAAGTACTTTTGTAAGTTACTTGGTAACAACCTATTGAATGCTTTAAATAAAATTTGTATTGTGTAATATTTTATAAGGTCATGGATTTTTAACAGTTTAGATTGAAAAAATAAAATATTACTATGTTCTAAAAAACCAGCCTTGTGTATGATCCGTGGATATATTGAGCTTTGATAATTATTTCCCCACACTTCAACACAATAGGTCATTTAGCATTTTGATCAAGGAATTGTTTAACTTTATTGATAATTGAGAGGGTTTTGGAAATTTTTGTTCTTATATGTCTGATGTGGGCTTTCCATGATAATTTATTATCCATTATTACTCCTAAAAATGTATTCTCATTTACATTTTCAATTTGGACACCATCTATCTGTAATCTTGTAATTCTGAAACATTTTTGCAATTTCCAAATATCATTACTTTAGTCTTATTTAAATTTAACGATAACTTATTGCTATCCATCCATTTTTTTATTTTACTTAATTCTCCATTTACAGTATTTATAAGTTAATTATAATTATTACTACTATAAAAAATATTTGTGTCATCTGCAAACAATATAAGTTTTAATATTGTAGATACATCAAATATATCGTTAATATACAAATTGAACAGTCTGGGTCCCAACACTGACCCCTGAGGAACACCACAAGCAACATCAAGATTCCTAGATATAATCTGTCCCATTTGTACATATTGGACTCTTTCTGATAAATAACTTTTTAACCAATTTCCAGCTACCCCTCTAATACCATAATGTTCTAGTTTATTAATTAGGATTGGATGATTTATTGTGTCAAAAGCTTTTTTGAGGTCCATAAATATACCCACTGTATGTTCTTTTCTGTCCAATGCATTTGTAATTTCCTCCGTTGCCTCAATTATTGCCATCGAGGTAGTTCGTTTTGTTCTAAAACCATATTGACCTTCATTAATTATTTGATATTTATCGATGAATTTTTCTAAACGAGAATTAAAAATTACTTAATATCCTAATGATTTTTGGCATAAAAGAAAAATCGAAAATTTTGACCCATACAATGTATTGTTGGCTATTGCTACAAATATACCCGTGTGACTTATGACTGGTTTTGTGGTCCAGGGTCACATATGATCATGCTCTTATTCACGCAAATGCATTTATCTCCCTGGGGTCGGTGGTCGCGCCGGCGCTACCACCTCTGTTTTTTTCTCACCAGTGTGAAAGAGACTCAAAATACTCCTTCGATTTTAGACATACAGATAAGAGTTATCCATCATTCAAAACTGTGAAATGTCTTCTTTTACTTGTCTACACTCACAGTAAAAACTAACAGTTCCAACTAAAAATTGCTAAAAAAAAAGAAAACTAACATGATGCACAATCTGCTATCTCTCCCTGAATTAAGTCCATTCTGTTACTCAGAAAATGAACCGTAACTTAGAGAATACTTATCACACAAACATGAGAAATATGTCCAAAGAAACGTTGGAATGTCAGGATTTAAATAATGCAAGTCAAATCAAAAACAAATAGTCTCTGTTTATGTAATCTGTTTGAAAATAGAGAGATGTCAGTCCTCCGTGAGTAACCTCATTATCCGCTAATGCGGCCACGCCCACAGAGAGTGTGCAGCATTCAAACACAAATTCTGAGGTGATCCATGCAACAGAGTCAACACCCGCATAAAAAAAAAACGCATCAAGCTTAGTCAGATTCATTGTTTTGAGATGCAGTGAGGAATAATGCGAGGAATAATTTACCTCAGAGGATGAGTGTGACTGGTTTCAGTTTCATTTCGAGGATCAAACCGAGGATTAGAATGGTAAGTTCTGTTCTTTTTTGGGGTTTTTTCAATAACCACACGTAAACGTTATTCTTTCAAAAATACAAACATATACATACATGTTACTCAGATATAATGGTAGCCAAGTTCGTGCTGAATACAGCGTAAGGAGACTTTAGCCATTCATATGTTTAAAAGCAACTGAAAAAAGCACAAATGTCAGGACATGTCAAAACTTCTCCAAGGCCACAAAATACCCTCAGACCCCGGAGGGTTAAACCATTCAAATGCCACAAGACAAAGGAGAATGCGCTGTCTGTGAATGTTGTGTGACACACATGACTCATGTGCACAGAAAGACATGCGCTAATACCGAGTACTCTTTCGCACTTGAACAAACAATAACACAGAATTATGCCAAAATGCCTGTTTTGTCGAATATGCACATAAGAGCAGTGTTAAATGAGTTAAATTACATCTTAAATGAACTTAAAGAGTTCCCTTAGTGAGAAAATTAGCATCATGTTTGGCTGCGGCAGGTCTTAAAGTCACAGCAGCTTAATAAACCAGTTGCTGTGATGTCTGTCATTAATGTTAATCAAAGAACAAAGGTAACAGAGAAAACTGTAGCTTTAATAAGTATTAATCTATATTTAATTAAGAATTTATCCAGTGAAGATAGTAAAGTGTTTGATAACTTTATTCAATTACTGTATTTTCCCTACTTAAATATGTAAATATGACATTTATTATAATGGGTTTATGTGAAGATTGTTTTAAGTTCACTTAAATTAAAAGTTGATATTTTTTAAAGCCTAATAAATGTTGAACTTAAATTAAAATCTATTTTATAGAGTATTAGAGACATCAGTACCAGTATTAGTATCAGTGATACTGACCTTCATTCATAAAAAAGATGCCATTAAACAAATATTTAAAAAATACTGTCTTTAAGTTGTTTCTACATTAATTTGGAGAGCAACTGTGAAATTATGACAATATAAAAATATTAAAACTTTGTTTTTATTTGCAATTAGTAGCGATTAATTACAGAAAAATGTGCGATGAATTCGCTTTTTAAGCGATAGACAACACTAAAAATTATATAAAATATGTTCTGATAATTATTTATTCTTATTGTTTGACTTTGTCAAAAAGTGATACTTTCCAAAGTAAAAAAAAAAAGTGGCACTTTTTCCAAATCTTAATTTCTCTCTCTAAAACCTTGGCCACTCTTAACTTTACTACTTTCACAAAAGTGTCTACAGCAAAGGACAAAGCAAAACCCATCTGGACATGTTATATTTCACTGTGGAGTTTAAAAAAGAAACTAAATTAAAAGAAAAAAGTTATCACCCACGAGCAGGAGAACCTCTCTTCCGCTCAAGTTGTTCACGCAGGTAAGTCTCAGATGTTGCTAAAGTGCCCTATCCACTGTGGCCAAGCGCGCTAACTAATTGGCCACATCACTAATGCGTGCTATCACCGCTGTCATACACCTGTGACCAATGGGACTTTATCTGAAGTGCAGCACAAGGGATTCTCCACCACACTGCAGAGAAACTCCATGGCTCATTAGTACCCTGAATGTGGCTATGGTGACAGGCTTAGGTTTGCCACCGCATGTCACCTTTTCAGTGCGTGCGCAGCCATTAGCGGCCCTGTTTGAGCGATCTGTCATGGCTAAAGTTGTCCCGTGTGCTTCTTTTCCCCATTGGCACCCCCTCCTTGCGCGGTGGTAAAAGATGGGTTTGCTTACTCTGCACATTGATCCAGGCTGTACGGGACACAATGGCACGGCTGCTCACGGACCGGCCCACTTGGCACTCATAGGGGCCGTCGTCTTCCAAACTCACGTTAAGAATCTGAAGATGGTACTGGCCTGTAAGAGAAAGTATGAAGCGGAAAGAAAGGAATATGAGATAAATGTAATGTTCCAATGACTTATTGTTCTCACAGACAATGGATTGGAATAGAGACTTGACAGTATAGAATGAATATTCAACAAATTAAGTTCTACTGATATCATTTGTAATGTTGTTGAGTACTATAGAAAATCATTTCAACCTGTCATTCAGCTTGGAGAATAGGCTGAACATACATCACTGATTTCAAAAGCACAGACATAATACTTGGAAGTCAACTTTAAATTAAAATTGACCCCATCTACCTCATGGCCAAGCTCATGATATTTAATAAAATGTGGAAAGAACCATTAAAGTCTCTTAGGACTAGTGAAGATCCCATCATGTACCCTTAAAGGGTTAGTTCCAATTAATACCAAATGCATGTGTGGCACTATTAAGCACAGCAGGGGAAACATAATGGTATTGGGGATGCATGCCTGCAGCAGGTTTTGGAAGGATCTACAAAGTTGCTGGCACTTTGAAAATGGACCAATATTCGGGAATCCTGCTGAACACAATGTAGCCAAGCAATGAGGATCTGTTTGGAGATCAAATATGTATTTTCCAATATAATAACGATCCCAAACACACCGTGAAGTCTTCAAGTGGCCTCTTCAGTCTCCTGAATTTAAAGCCATTGAAAACCTTTTGAAATTATAGACCTTACGTACCAGAGAAACAAGCGTGCCGCCATCTTTAGAATATTGTCTTTGAACTTCCGTTTTCGCGGCAGCCCTGTATATTTCTATGGCATCGCTGTTGAAGAGGTGAAGTGGATTTACTTGTAGAGTTAATGAAAGTTATAATGAGCATTGTAATGTTTAAAGCAGATGTCTTAACAAATGTCAGTAGACCGGGAAAATTTTAAAATGAGCAGTTCATTCATAAATACGTAAGATCGTTGTGAAAATACAAACCGGAAGTCAAAAGACAACGAGCGCAGCGCTGAAAAGGGGCAGGGCAACATAAGGTCTATACACCTGAACTGTGTTAAGTCATGCAGGTCTTCCAATGAAGCTCAACTTTGGGACGAACTTAGGGAGAGTTGGAAAGAAGTTATGTGCATGACACATGCGCAAAGTTTAGTTAGTCAATGCCCAGGAGAATGGCTTCTGTAATCAAAAACAAAGGAGAACCAACAAAATATGCTTTATTTCCTGCTTTTCTATGCATTTTTGCATGATACAATAAAACCCATTTTAATTATATGCTGGAGTTTTCCTTTCTTCCCAAATAATTTTGTCATTTTAATACCTTAACCAAGTTTAGTTTATTCTTATTTCCAATATAACATATTCCTAACATATACATAGAAACAATGTAATTGAAAAAAAATATTTACTGTCACTTTTGATCAATTCAATGACTTATTGCTAAATAAAAGTATTAATTTCTTTCAAAGAACATCAATATGCAATTTTGCTTGTTTTTACAAACTGACAGTTTTATTTAATTCTAAATATTACTTAAACATATGCGTTGATTGATGTCTTGGGTTTTTAAAAACTTATTTCAAGAGTTCCACACAATTAACAAGAATTCTGCATTGGCATGTTCAAATGCTTCTTGAAATCCACTTTTAATTAGCTAGAAACAAATCAGAGTAAAGAAATTACAATTGTCAAATGGCAGTGCTAAATTTGTAAGCAATCTCAAATTAACGGCCCCAATTAGCTATGAACACTGTGGAGAGAAGAACGTGATTCATTCTATTTGATGCAGCCCTTCAACATCATTCCTTTGTGTGCAAGATGCTTGTTATTTACTAGCAGAATATTGTGCCACCAAGGGGTTGTTTGTTCAACTACCATTCTGCCAGGATTAATGGCTGCTCCGGCAAAGTTTATGCAAGCTGTTCGAGCTTTGAACATTTTTCTTTTGCTCTTTTTTCCTTTTCTCCTCCCCTCCGAAGAAAACTAACATGCAGAAAATAGTATCCTGATATGACAACTTCCATGGCTGAAAAAAAGGAGGTGTCAGCCAGGATGGCAGGATAATTAACACCAACCAGCAGCAATTTTCAGATCTATGTGATCATAGAAGGAAAGGAAACCACTTTCAAATCATTAATGATTTTCCACTCTCTTGAAATTGCACTCGGTACACGCTGCCGCGGTGTACCAGTTCAGGGTGTTTGCGAGCGTGTGTTTGAAGAAGTCCAATAATTATGCCTCTGACAACCAATATGAAACGCCAACAGGGACTCTGGCCCGTTCTCTCACTCATTTCCTTTTGCAATGTATCCGAGGGTGTGTGCGCACCTACAGTTTGTCATGCCGTTTGTGAGAACTCATGTGGATACACGGCTGCGTATCAGTAGATTAAGGTTGGCAGGGTTAACATTAAAGATGCTTTCAGCGTGTCTTTTTATGATATCATTTGTCCCTTACATGGCACTCTTTATCCGTCATGCTATCAATGCCCAGCGGCACAAGCGGTAGCATTGAAGAGCGTAAGCATTTTTTAAGCATTTGCACTTGCATTTGGCACAAACTGCCTCTCTTTTGCTATGCCGGAGAGCAGCTTTTGTCCTCCATAAAGAGGAGCAGATGCTCAGGACTTGTTTCATTTTGTCTTTTAATTGGCTTTTTTTATATACACAATGCACACTGGCCAAGCATCATAGGTTATTCAGTGTCTCAGCCCACTGCACAATAATCTCAATTTACTCTCAATGTACAGTACAAATAGGAGTAATTCAGGACTGATTTTATCTTTATTTATATATTTATTTATTTGGAAGGGAATTGGGGGGTGTATTGCAGTCCTCTCTCACTCGAAAAGAAAAAAAAAGCTAATTTCTTAAATCTGTCTCCGGTGCTTAAATTAGAACCCCTTTGATAGCATCTCGCTAAGCTGTTTTTAAGAGAGCTGAGCGCATTTTGATGAGGAAGGCTGCATCTAAACTAGAAATTGAGACTGAGGCATCTATAGTCATCTGCAGATTATGAGCAAAACATTTTCTAATGATTCACGCTATTAATCTTTCACGTTAAAATAAAAAAGCTATTTTTTCCCCTGATTTATCATTTCCCAAACACTAGTGCATTTACCCAAGACAACAGTATATTAAAGGTAATCTCACAAAATCTGTCAAGAGCATTATGGGTCATATTTCACTCCATATATTATTGTAATTATTGCATTAATAAAAGAAATACTTATTATATATAATGTAATCACAGCGTTCACAGTGTGCTGATATACAGCCATATTGCACGGCTACGAGTGTGATATTGCGTTTATACAACAGTTCAACGGCACAAGTGTGTAAATAAATAAGAAACAACAACGGATTGTCTTTAAAAACCCTCTTTTGTGAGGAACTACTTCCTTCTGCCTTGGATTCAATTCTCAAGTTGACAGAATAACAGTTGAACCCAAGCCTCCGTTACTAATTCTAAAATGTCACTTTAGAACTAGTAATGAAGGAACGTTGAGTCGCTTCATTGAAACTCATTGTAATATGTAGAGTATTATAAGAAAGAGCGACTAAGCGAGTGCATTACCTGCATCTAGCTGATATTCTTCAGGTCAATCATAATCACAAAATTAGTTTAAATGTCCACCGAGGAAAGCAATATCTTTGTCCTTTTAACATTTAGGACATTCCCATGACAGCGCTAGTCAATGCATTTGTCAGTTGCATCTCATAAGATGTTGTTTTAAGTACAAACAACATCCTTGTTTCCTTGTTTCAGTCCATTTCAATGTAAAAGTCTTTGCGACTTGACTCACTCATAAAGACAGTCTTTGCCGCCATCTAATGGAGTATTAATGTAACTTTCACTGAAGTTGAAATCACTAATGGCCTCTCACAATACCAAAAAATACGGCATGTTATTTATATAAAATATTATTTATTGAACAATAATATTTAAATTAACAACAATAGCCATTATAACAGTATAAAAAGTAAAATAGGAAATAAACACAAGCAAACAGTTCAGTCAAACGTACAAAAGCAGCGCTCTAGTTAGTGCAGGATTTAATTTCAATGTAAATAAAGTTATGAAACTTAATATAGCCATTAAACCAAATCTATTAGCTCTGGAACAAGTAATAGATTAATAAGACCAAATATGGCCCGTTTGATATACCCAAAACAATTTATTCCTTATGTTTAAGCACTATCTACATAAAAGCCAGCAGCAAATTCCCAAAGGACTGGCCGAAATGAAGCTTTTCTCTGTGGGTACATGAGCACTGAACAGAACTGGAGCTCACATCTCCGAAAGTGTCTAAACAAATTTTCAAATAGGCGCTATGTTTACATATAAATTGCATATCCATACAAATTGCATATTTGTACACTCGCTATAAGAATGCTGACAGCGGAGTGATTCAAACGGTGAAATGGTTCCAGTGGCAATACTAGTAGAATATCACATGGATAGAAAGACCTCTCAGCCAATCAGATTCTAGAACCAGAACAAACTGTTGTATAAATTTTATATAGAGAGTATATATATATATATATTTTATTGTGAAATATGACTTGGGCAGGTTTTGTGAGATCCACTAAGTAAGCAAGCAAGTAAGTAAATCAATACTTTCTCTGATTTAGCCAAGTTTATAAATTGTATTGTAACATTTTCTACTCGAGCTGTTTTGAGAACAGTTTCGCATTCTTGTACTCTTTGGGGACAGTTGCTCGCTCATGCACATCTAACAACATGTCAGCAAACATCTCAGCAACTCGTAGACGTTTGTTTTTAATCACCGCATGTCATTCTTTCCATCCCTCAGAGTTCTCACCTTTCTGCTGGTCTCCTGTCATACTGTAGCGTGGGTAGCCAGGCAGCGATCTCTGAGGTCCCAGGAGCAGCCCATCTTTAACCCACTGCACGGCCCCTGAGGCCCTCAGCACTTCACACTTCAACAGAGTTGTGGCCCCCGCCTTGACCGTCACATTACGTGGCTCTGTCTTGAATGCCTGCTGCCCACATACACCTACAAAAAAAAAGAAAGAAAAGACAACAGAAGAAAATGGGAGGGTTGATGCGAGTCAAGGTTAGGATAGAGAAATCTTTCATTTCTCAAGCTTCTATTGCTGAAGGCTTAAAACATATTTGCAGGGACTAACTAACTAAAAGTAGTGGTACTACTAAATGGACAGTTCTCTATTCATTAGACAGACAGTAGTTCAGGGGTTTGATGGACAAAGTCATTCTAATGAATTGGTCCTTTCTCTCAAATCTACACTGGAAAGTCTGATTCATGTTAGTGAATTAGTTCAATCCCATATGTAGCACTGAAAGTACCGATTCATTTCAGTGAATCGATTTTTCAGTAAATATACCTGTTTGATGTCACACATTTCAGTTAAAAGCTCTCACTATAAAAATGGGATCCAAATAGAGATCAGTCATTTCTCTTCTTTAATTATTCTCTGCCATTGTATCAGATGTCAACAACTGTGGTGAGAGATTTATTTTTTCAGAAGGTTTGAATGGTGAAGATAATGTAATGCCCTTCAAGTTTCCATCTCTTAAAAAATCTTGAGCAGTGGTGCTCATGTAGGCCGTGATAGTTCAAATCTGACACACAATATTTCCTGACTGGCTTAACTAACAGTGATAATGAGCTTTGCCTCCAAATGCACAAAAATACCATTGCTATTACAAATACACTGTTAAAAATAAAGGATCTTTATTGACATTGATGGTTCCATGAGGAACCTTTAACATCCAAAGAAGCTTTCCATTGTACACAAGCTTCTTTATCGTGGAAAAAGTTTCGGTCCCACTGGTGTCCTTAACTACTATGTACTAACATTTAAATTAATCATTTGATACAATACTTATTGTGTAGATACATGTTTTTAAATTAAACACACACACACACACAATATATATATATATATATATATTGTTTATTTTTTTAAATACCTGCAGGTAACTACAGCTGTAATTAATTTCTGTAACTACGTCTATATTTACACTGTTGACCCTTCCCCTACCTCTTAACTCACCCTTAAACCTACCCATACCACCAAACCTGTCCCATGTGAAGGCCAAGTATAATAACCCATACTTGGAATTTGTCCTCAGCATTTAACCCATCCAGTTAGTGCATGTTCGTTTTTGTGAATTGTGGGGACATTCCATAGGCGTAATGGTTTTTATACTGTACAAACTGTATTTTCTATCCTCCTACACTACCCCTACCCCTAAACCTACCCATCACAGGAAACTGTGCACACTTTTGAAAAGTGGGACATGGGTAATGTCCTCATAAGTCACCTCTTTTTGTAATTCCTATGTCATTATACACATTTGTGTTCTGATATGTCACAAAAACGCGCGCACACACACACACACAGCAAACCATGGACACACACACACACAGCAAACCATGGACACACACACACACACAGCAAACCATGGACACACACACACACACCCAGACCAGTGAGCAGCCATTTTTGCTGTGGCGCCCAAGGAATGATTGGGGGTTAGGGGCCTTGTCAAGGGCATCTCAGTCATTTCCTGCCGGTATTGAGTTTCCTGAATCGAACACGCAGTCTTCGGGTTACCAATCTGACTCTCTAACCATTAGGCCACAACTGCCCCAAGGACAGGGATTTCCCCCATTGGGGAATCGAACCCCAGTCTTCCGCATGACAGGCGGCGATACTGTCCACTATACTAACAAGGAGCTAAAGTGTTTTGAAATACAATATGAACACAATAAGTACATAATAGATGAGGACACCTAATATAAATTGTGACCAAAGTTTCTTTAGAATATTAAAATATATTTCACTCTATGAAAAGAATACTTCTTTCAAGAACTGTACACTGAAAGGTTCTTTGGGGAACCCAAAATGGTTCATCCTACTATTGATTTACCATATCACTGAATATTCACTGACTGTTTTATGGAAATGTTAATAATGTGCACTTCAGAATGCTACTGTAAAATGCTTTAGTAAATTATTTTCATATTTTTATTTGAGACGTACATAATTCATGTATTTCACCAATATTAAAATATTAAAAACATATTTTTTTATGGCTGTAGAAGATTTTGTTGAATTCCAGTTGATAACTAAACCCTGAAATAAAATTAGGCATATTAGTTCTCATTACTCCTCATCTAGATAACAATTTAAACTATTTTTCCTTTTATAACCAGTGTCCAAAATGTATATTTTCCAAGAGTCAACTGTGAATAAAAAATAACTTTAGCAAATACATAAAATGGTATGCAGGCAGCATGGTTTGCAAATGTTTAGTGAATTTTCTCAATAGTTCTGCATAAGATTATGCAGTAATCTCAGCATAATTCTGACTTCTGAGTAACATAAATGATGTTATGCTTTATGTAAGATTGTCACATCTGGAAGGGCTGCCATGACACTCTCAACATAGAAGGAAAATCTGCCTCCCACTATGATGTTGTACTTAAGCATTGCTGTGCTGTTCCTCATCTCTGTGTATGTTTTATTGACGACAGATTGGAGCCAATTCAGCTCTGCAAATGAGTCAATAAAGTAATTACAGAGAATTAAATCTCTCCTCAGTGAGAAGGAGAGCAGGGAAAATGAAGGTATGAAGAGATCTCAAATCCCCTTGCTGTTTTCTCAGCTGTCAATACACCTACGGCTAATATCCACCCAGAAGAATAATGGCTGGGCTACAAAAAGACGCCTATTTCCTCACCACTTGGGCTGTGGCATTATGATTTGTGTGACACCCATCTGCTGATCATTCTTTCGAATGGAGTCGGCTTGTACCTGTCATAAACATGATTTAACGGGACATAACACTGACGATGACTCTCCGACGACCCCGTTGTGTAACATCAGGAATGGAATTGTGGAAACTCAGTGTGGGAGATCGTACCTAATTAAAAGAATGTGATCTTCAATAGTGGTTTGAGATTTAAAGGAACAGTGCACCTAAAAATGAAAATTCTGTTTGTTTGTTTTTTTCCACCATTGTAAATGAATAACAACTCAAAGTTAACTTAAGAACTGTTTACTGAAAGGTTCTTTGGGGAACTTTGAATGATTCTTTTAAAAAATAAAGGATTTTCACAGTGATGCCATAGAAGATCAAATTTTTTGATTTTTTCAGTGAACAGTTCTTAAAAGACCCATTTTCTTCTTATTGTGAAGAACATTTTAATAATATAAATAATTTTGAAGAACCTTTTGTCCAATGGAAAGTTTCTATGGATGGTAAAGTTTCTTCATGGAACAATCAATGGCAATTAAGAACCTTTTTGTTGCCCTTTACCATCCATGGACAATCCATTGGACAAAAGTTTTTTTTAATGGTAGAAAAAAAAGTTCTTCAGATTATTTAAATGTTCGTCAAACTAAAAAAAAAGAAAAAAAGAAAAAAATATATTTTAAGAACTTTTTACAGAAAGGTTCTTTGGGGAACCCAAAATGGTTCTGAATGGCATGTTTGGTTCTGAAAAGATGGTTCAGGGTGCGTTCACACTTGTCATGTTTGGTTCGATTAAAACGAACCCTGGTGCGATTGCTCGGTTAGTGCGGTTCATTTTAACATATGTGAACGCTGGCATCCGAATACTGGTGCGCACCAAACAAGCGGACCGAGACCACTGAAAAGATGGGTCTCGGTCCGCTTCCAAACGAACTCTGGTGCGGTTCGAATGATATATGAACGCAACACGGACCAAAGACATGTAAACGGACCAAAAACAGGAAGACAAGACCCTAAAAAGGACAGAATCCTCACGCATGTCGGTTTTTCTTGTCATAGTCGTGAGTTTGCCCATCACAGGCATCAGACACGCGTCTCCACGCAGCAGATTGTTTGTGTTTGTGACGGATGGATTCCCGCCGCTGTTTTGACTACTTTACACATTTTATAAGCTCTTCACGAGTTCCCAGCTGGCCAAAATACCATCACATACATGAACAATACAATGAATGAACAATGAACAACAACACAATACATGAACGCTACGCACACACAATGAGCACATTTACCTCAGCAAACAGCATTGTTTTGGATGTTCGGTATATTCCGTCTCAAAATAGGCAGTACGTCATAAAATCCGACCAATCACGTTGTGAATGTGTCCCTATGCCTTTAGGTTCGGTATCTTTTGGTTCGGTGATAAAATTGCCAATCTGAACGCTAATCGGACCAGGACTAAATGTTTTTTTTTCTTCTTTGGTCCGGACCAAATGAACCAAACGAACCGAACTACAAGTGTGAACGCACCCTTAGTCCAAATGAACTTGCAACACGGACCAAAGACATGTAAACAAACCAAAAACAGGGCATATTGTCACAAGATGTGACCCTAAAAAGAACAGAATGCTTAAGCATACTTGTTTTTTTCTCGTCATAATTGCGATGTTGCCCATTACAATTCAGAACAGGCATCAGAACCACATCTCTTCGCAGCAGATCTTGGTTTGTGTGTGTGATAAAGGGACTCCTGTCACTGTTTTGACTCCTTTACAGATTTTATAAGCTCTTCACGAGTTCTCAGCTGGTCAAAATACCATCATATGTAGGCTACATACAATGAGCGCATTTAGCCCAGCACACATCACTGTTTTGGAAGTTCGATAAGTTCCCTCTCAAAAATGAGGTTGTGAATCTATCCCAGCACATTTAAGCTTCAAGAACCAATAGGGTTCATTCTCATGTTACACAGCACATTTGAGCTTCCGCAAGAAACAATGAGGTTCATTCTTGTGTGTTATGCAGAACATTTGAGCTTCAGCAAGAACCAATGAGGTTCATTCTTGTGTCTTATGCAGCACATTTGAGCTTCAAGAACCAATGAGGTTCATTCTCATGTTACGCAGCACATTTGAGCTTCCGCAAGAAACAATGAGGTTTATACTCATGCGTTAAGCAGGACATTTGAGCTTCAGAAAGAACCAATGAGGTTCATTCTTGTGTGTTATGCAGCACATTTGAGCTTCAAGAAACAATAAGGTTCATTCTCATGTGTTAAGCAGCACATCTGAGCTTCTGCAAGAGGTTTATTCTAACGCATGAAGCAGGTTCAGTTGAGCTTGTGTTACTGTTCGCTAATCAATGTTTATATGTGAATAAAAGCCTAAATTAAATCTGTTCATCACATAAAGCAATGGAGTCTCTTCAGAAAATTTGGACGAAAGTCTAAACGAAAGTCTTTGGAATTTTGGAACGGCATGAGGGTGAGTAATTAATTACAGAACTTTCATTTTTGGGTAAACTATCAGAATAGACATTGTTTTTGTCGCTCTTTTTGGAACTTGACAACTAACTATGAATAGCTGAGACCTTCATTTTAGGGCATTCATGTTTCGAGGGTCCTAGGTGTACATGTTATGAGGCTGGCGTCAGACTTTTATCAGCCTCCTCTGATCTGATTGTGGCTTTAGTCAGCCTTCAAAGACCTCTTAGAGACTATGATTTCTTGGACACTCTTTAGTGTGTAAAAGCGAATGTAGCGCACACAAAAGGGTCAGTTAGGATGCATTTTCTTGAAAGGCCACTCCCGAGAGCACGGGCAAGACTTTTCAAACCCCGGCACCTCTTTTGAGCCAATGACAAATATCTAGTGCACTCAACTGCTCTCAGAAGCCCGAACGACAGAAGCTGCAACTTCACATCAAGGCTGCATCAGTCACCTCACGTCAAACTTGAAGGGCACGATTGGACACAAGCGACAAGCCGAAAAACACATTAGCATAATGTTTACATAAATGAATACGTAAACACAGTGGCAAGATAATCAGCATGGCACATTTAAATGCCGCAGCCAGTCGTACTCATGCGCTCCCTTCCCTTCAGCTGCCTGAGAAGCAGCGATAGGACAGGAAAGACATGTCAAACACGCACCCGGTCTGATTCCGACTCCTGATGCGGCGCGCTGACGTCTTATTTGAACAAGATAATGACATGGGATTAGGCTGCAGCATAGAATCTGACTTTTAGTCTATATAGCGGGCGAAGCTAAACTACAGCTCCGGAACAGAAAGTATCAACGCTCATGCGATGTACAACAATGCATTATTCTGCTCTTTTTGAAGTCTAAATAAACACCACTTTGAGATTTTAATCACACCCCATGTGCTTTCCATTCAAGGACTCAGAGGAGATGTTACAGAATGGAATTTCAAAGTCTGGATCAAAGAAATTTTTTTTTTTGCTTATATCTCCATCTGATTCAAAAATGAATGACCACTTTAGATTGACAGTGAGTCATACATACAGACAAAAACACAGGTGGTTCAACACAACAATTTGAACGCTTTTGGCCTTGACTGGTCACAAAAATGCAGACTTGGAGACTTGCATCTATTGCCAGACATTATATTCAAACATAATTAAAGCACAAGCAGTGTCTCATATTTCACATACTGCAATCTCATGCAATCTCCTTCCCTAAAGCTTGTTGCACATTACATAAAGTATAAAAAGGTTGCAATTACAAGCAAATAATTGGATTTTTTATTATATTTACAAAGCAAACACATACACTGACAGCTTTTTATAAACAGTACCTCCTTGGTTTTTTATATTTTCAGCGACAAGCAATTTGTCGTCTACACACACTACACGTGTAACTGTTGCACGACACGACATAATCACAATATATACAATGAGATTCACAGTGGGCAGGGCTACACGGCCCACAGAAATAGAAACCAAAAATATCTTTATAATGATTGATTCACATATAATCTAATCTGATATTTTATTTATTTATTTATTCTTGCTATTATTGTATTTTACTGTATTCTATCTTTTTTAAATTGTACAGCACTTTGGTTCACTATTTCATGAGTTTTTTAAAACGAGAATATAGTTGTTTAGACATTAAATATATGACTCATATTTAATTATAGCGCCTATTTTACAATTTGTTTAGACTTTTTTTGGAGATGTGAGCTCCAGGTCGTCGTCGGCCGTTCAGTGCTTGTGTACCCGCCGAGAACATCTTCATCTCGGCCAGTGCTTCAGGAATTTGACGCTGGCTCTTATATTGGTTAAACATGAGATATAATTAATTTTGGGTACATAAAACGGGCAATCTTTGGTATTAATCTATTACTTATTCCTTTGTTTCACAAAATATTTCATGACATTTTTTTTGTATTACATGGTACCATTACCATTTCACATTGTATTTTAGTAGCACTTACTTTTGGCTTTTAGCATCAGTTGAACACCTTCCAGTGTTCATATAACTGTTATATAGTGCATTCATCTAACTGTATTTTTTTTTTTTTTTTGGCACAATTGCTATTTTATTCTGCATCCTTGTTGGATATTAACTGTATTTCACTGGCTTTGTCTTCGGACTTTGGCTCAATGACAATAAACTGAATTGAATTGAAGCCTTTATTCCTCATGAAATTGCTATTAATGATGTGTTATTAATACCTGTCTTATAATACACAAGAAGCAGCTAAACACACAGGCACCATTCTACAAAAATGCAGACATACAGACTACCACAATGGCTCCTCTATAAAGGCAACAAGAAAGTTGCACACACAGCAGATTATTTCCTTGATGCCATGCAACAACATATGCTACCATCCAGTCTAAATTGAGCCTTGCCATTCAATAACCAATTTTAACTCCACTAAACTTGATTGTTGGAGCCTGATAATATACAGGCAGCAAAGTTATTATATGAGCTTAAAGCTCACAGCAAGATGGTGAATAGAAGAGGGAGGAAGGCCTGGTATTCTGTGTCAAAAGCTTCTCAGACCGAGGAGGATGAAGGCAAGTCGGTGCTCCACGCTGTGTCACGTGGTATTAGACTCACAAATTGTGTATATGGAGGCAGAAGGGGAAAATGCAACAAGCAATCATTACAGTAAATTGCCTTGGCCATTCATTTTATTCAGATGCAGTTTTGTCAAGCAGCGCAGAACCGGTGAGGGAGCATTTACCGCATATAGCTTTGAAAGTAGAAGATTTGAACATTTGCTCATGGCCAAATTGGCTAGATACACATTTAGTGTGACATGCAGGAACTTTTT
>RJVU01021895.1:835118-845748 GCA_003731715.1 Anabarilius grahami | reverse complement strand
TGTGCTTTGATTATATTTATTCTGTTCATATGGCAACTTTGCCGGATGATTGTACCGGTGCATGTTGTTAACGACAAAGCTATGGACATGGTAATAATTATAATAATAATAATAATAATAATAATTTGTTACATTTATATAGCGCGAGGAGGAGGATTTATTGAATCTCCTCAACCACCACCAATGTGCAGCATCCACCTGGGGTGCGTTTCCCGAAAGCATCGTAAGTCCCATTGAACTCTATTGGTAACAACGGAACTTGCAACCATAGTTTGTTTTGGGAAACACACCCCAGGATGATGTAACAGCAGCCATACTGCGCCAGAACGCCCACCACACACCAGCTTATTGGTGGAGAGGAGAGAGTGATGAAGCCAATCAGTATATGCACAGCAAAATCCCCAGAGTTAAATCAACTCTGCTCAGAGTACATATGGTCCCTCTCTAAATAGTGTTAAAATAACACTGAAGCAGAGTTAAAGTTAATGAGATAATTAAGCAATTAATTAAGTGATGATTGAACATTAATGATGAACACCTGCTGTTAACAAGCAGAATCACTGAAGAAAATAGAAACACAAGAACTACAGCTGACTTCAGCCACAGCCTTAGATGAAATCAACAGAATATAAAAGACATGAAATCTCTCAAGATCTGATAAAAAGATCTGATTCACTTATTACTAACCAGATTGACTTTTTTTTCTGTCACACGTCTATAGAAGTTCTTTTTGAGAATTAACAGATTTAAATGTTGATGTTTTATTGGTCAAAAAATTATGCCACCATCATGGTAGTCAGGGTTTGTTTTAGTTTGAATGTCTTTAAAATAAAATATTAGTTTGAATGTCTTTAAAATAACTTGTGTTTGAACAATTGCAATAGTGTTTCACGGCAAACACTTGTACATTGCTGATTCAAAAGACTGTAGAGCAGATCAGCTTGAATTTTCAGCTTGAAAGCTATTTTAAATGAACATCACAAAGAGGTCTCTTTCGTTTCTTGACCGAGATTTGGCTATTACGAAATTGCAAAAAAATGCCACCATAATGCTTCAATGCTGAAAATGAACAGCTAATACCGATCAGGCTTAGACATGAAAACATACAGTAGCATACAATCCTCAACAGTGGTGACAATAATTATTCATACTGCAGTGCATGATGAGAGTTTTTTCCTATGGTGATACCCAGCATGCATTGCAGCGTGAAATTTTTATTTTTTTATCACCATTGATGAGATTCATATGCTGATATCTGTGTGTCTAAACGATACAGTAGAAATTATTAATTTTAAAATTATTCAAGATATCTGTTTGCTGCAACACTTTCTTCTCATGCTGTAGTTTCACAGAGTTAGTAATGCAAAACCAAAATGTATAAATGACAAAACATACAATTAGTTGCTTTGGATGCAATCAGGCCATCTCACAATGACTATATCATCATATAAAACAGCTAATATCTGCTCACTGTAAAGCACTGACCTCACTGCTTTACAACAACATATGCATTGTTGCAGAGAAAAATCTAACATACAAAGTCAAGGGTCAAGAACCCAACTTAAGCAAACACTGATCTCTATGATGGTGGTATATTTTTTTATTTTATTTTATTTTTTTCTTGACAATAAAAAAGCATCTAAACCTCTGTTAATCCTCAATAATGACTGCTGTAGACGTGTGAAAATAAAGTCAATCTGGTTAGTAATAAGTGAAGCTGGTAATGCTGTTTGTGGAGTTATTTAATCAGATCTTGAGAGATTTAACGTCTTTTATCTTCAGTTGATTTCATCTAAGGCTGTGGCTGAATTTAGTTTTAGTTATTGCGTTTCTCTTTTTTTCAGTGATTCAGCTTGTTAACAGCAGGTGTTCATCACTATTGTTCAATCATCACTTAATTAATCGCTTAATTATCTCATTAACTTTAACTCTGCTTCAGTGTTATTTTAACACCATTTAGAGAGGGACCATATGTACTCTGACCAGAGTTTATTTAACTCTGGGGATTTTGCTGTGTGGGGATGATTAGGAGGCCATGACTGACAGAGGCCAATGGGTAAATTTGGCCAGGATACCAGGGTCACATTCCCTTAGTATGATCATGTAAATGCATCCATATAATGAACACAAAATAGCTGTATTTGGCCTTTCTCTTTCACACTGTACCTTTGAAATACACTAGAAGAAAAGCCCAGGCACTTGAGAGTACGAGTGAAAATAAGAAATCCATCTCTTCCGACCACACACCAACAAACAAATCTGTAAAAATAAGACAGAAAGGTACATATGTAAAGACACACACACACACAGTTACCACACTTAAGAATGTCTAGGACATTACAATGGCTCCTCTTGATTTTTTTTCTTCTTTTTTTTTTTACCTTCACAGTCCATTGAAGCACCCCCTTTGAATAAGTTCAAGTTTTCAGAGAGAACCTTAGGAACACTTCAAAGTGAAGCCCAGGGAGTGTTTCTATACTGCATGGAAAGAGCTCTCTCGGGTTCACGGCCATTACGCCACGCTTTAGCCTCCTCCAGTACTCCCTATCTCTCTCTCAAAGCCAATAGCGCTTGCATTTCAAGTCAGGTTGCAATCTCTTTAAATTACCAACCACACTGGAACAAATAATAGTGATTTACTTAATTAAAAACTAAACATTTCCCCATCTAAATAAACAAAAGAAATTGAAAGCGCTGGCTCCTTGAGGCATCTCCCTCGGTCCATTAGTTGCAGTCCAATGGGCTTTGATAGGAATTAACTCACACTCAATTATCCTCTGTGCCCGCAAACAGTCCCAGACGCCAAAATGTGAATGCGCCGACTGCAATCTCCCTCCTCGCAACCATGAATGGAGGGCTTTCAGTCGGAGCATACGCACGTTGTATTTAGACGTTCTTTAAACATATCCCTTCATTTTCTGTCTTCTTTCGTCACATGCACCTATCGGGACATATATTCATCAGTACTGGGGCACAGGCTCCCGTGCAGCAACCCTGTAAAAAGACTACTCTTATTTTGTATGGAGCACTTTATGTTCAATACTTTGAGACTTTGGGAAAGCATTTTTTGCATATTATTGAGTACTATGAATGGGTAAGTACATTTTTTTTGTAGGATTGCATTGTGTCATCTCAAGCTATTTCAGTTTATGTTGGAATATATTTATGCCTTCAGAAGTAACTGTTACTTTTGTAGTTTAATGCAATGCTCAAGGTTGCAGAACTACAAGGTGCTTCAATGCAGAAATGTTTACGAATATACAAATACTATACAAAATCATGAAAACAGCTTGATATTTCAAAGCATCTCCTTCCAACAAACAAAAAATAGTGAAAAAAAGAGCAGACTTTAACTTGTTCTTGAATATTTTACTTCTTAAAAGAATGATTATGATATTATGAAAGCTTTATGGAATATTTCATTACTTTAATTCACATTTTTAAATACTTTTATACAAATGTTTAAATACTTTTATACAAATGGTGCGCTGTTAAAATACTTTTTTTTTCTTTCTTTTTTTTTTTGAAAGAAAGAAATTAATACTTTTATTATAGAGAGAAACCCTTACACTTTTTTTATTTTATAGAGAGAATGAATGAAGACAAAACATGTACAAGAACATATATATAAGTCTATATGATGGACATGTTTGTGAAATGACAAAAATTACTATGGGCTACAGGTTAGTAAAATCACACCTTTCCCACTACATTCCTTCACAGTGTATTGAGTAACCTTTGACCTCTTAAGCTAAACATCAAATTTAACTAGAGTATTTGCTAGCTAATGAAATCCCAGATATCAAATTCATAGGACAAGAAACAAGATTTATTCCATTATTCATAATTTCAAATAGCTACTCGTTCACTATTAACACAGAAAACTATGTGAGTATGATTATTATTACTTTACTTGGGCTCATAAAAGAGTCGTAATGGACAAGGATGTGCTCTGATTTTTTGC
The DNA here is from genome assembly GCA_003731715.1 of Anabarilius grahami. Classification (NCBI taxonomy): domain Eukaryota; kingdom Metazoa; phylum Chordata; class Actinopteri; order Cypriniformes; family Xenocyprididae; genus Anabarilius; species Anabarilius grahami. The sequence goes on along the minus strand of RJVU01021895.1, from coordinate 841,784 downwards.
TAACATTTTTTCTCTAACTTATTCTAATGTTCCCCAAGTGTGTCGTGGACTAATCAAAAGAGAAACTCACGGTTTTGTGTTCCTACTTCACTGCTGTGTTAGTCACTGCTCGTTTGGAAAATTACCTTCTCTCTTCTTTTCTTTTTGACACAAACCTTATTTTTGTGTGTCTGAGGAAGGTGTCGGAGCTCAGTCAGGGAGATGTGATAAAGGTTCGGAGTTATAACTGGAGTCTAGAGCTCTTCTGAATGACTCAGCGGTTCCTGTCCAGGTCTTTAATGAGATGTTCTTCAGGCCTGTCCAACCTCCCTTCTCCGTCTCCAAAGAAAAACAAGTGCCTTAACTGCAGGGAAACATAAACATGGCCCAGGAAAAGGAAAATAATTAATTAATAATTTTTTTTTGTTTGTTTCCACGTCTTGTCAAGTTGTGGTACAGAAACAGTGGTGTCAAATTTACCTGAACAGACAAGGAAAGTTAAAAAATGTGGGTTTAATTTATTATGTATATATTCATCATATATAAACACACACACGCAGATCAGGCATAACATTACGACCACTTTCCTAATATTGTGTTTGTTCAGCACATCTCACAGATGCTCAATTATATTGAGATCTGGGGAATGTGGAGGCCAAGTCAACATCTCAACCTTGTTCTTGTGCTCCTCAAACCATTCCTGAACCATTTTTGCTTTGTGGCAGGGGCATTGTCCTGCTGAAAGAGGCCACAGCCACCAGGGAATACCGTTTTCATGAAAGGGTGTACATGGTCTGCAACAATGCTTAGGTAGGTGGTACGTGTCAAAGTAATATCCACATGGATGGCAGGACTCAAGGTTTCCCAGCAGAACATTGCCCAAAGCATCACACTGCCTTCGCCGGCTTGCCTTCTTCCCATAGTGTATCCTGGTGCCATGTGTTCCCCAGGTAAGCGACGCACACGCACCCGACCATCCATGTGATGTAAAAGAAAACGTGATTCATCAGACCAGGCCACCTTTTTCCATTGCTCCATTGATCCAGTTCTGATGCTCATGTGCCCACTGTTGGGGCTTTCAGTGGTGGACAGGGGTCAGCATGGGCACCCTGACTGGTCTGCGGCTATGCAGCCCCATACACAACAGACTGCAAAACACTGTGTATTCTGACCCATTTCTATCAGAACCAGCATTAACTTCTTGAGCAATTTGAGCTACAGTAGCTCGTCTGTTAGATCGGACCACACGGGTCAGCCTTTACTCCCCACATGCATCAATGAGCCTTGGCCAACCATAACCCTTTCACCGGTTCACCACTGTTCCTTCCTTGGACCACTTTTGACAGAAACTGACCACTGCAGACCGGGAACATCCCACAAGAGCTGCAGTTTTGGAGATGCTCTGACCCAGTCGTCTAGCCATCACAATTTGGCCCTTGTCAAATTTTTGTCCTGCTTCTACATTTGAGGGCAAAACGTTCACTTGGTGCTTAATATATCCCACCCACTAACAGGTGCCGTGATGAAGAGAAAATCAGTGTTATTCACTTCACCTGTCAGTGCTCATAATGTAATGCCTGATCAGTGCATATATATATATACACTCACACAGTATATTTCAATCCTGTCAACTCTCTGAAAAGAATTAAAAAGCATTTTATTGATAAGAATGGAATGTACATAAGTTTAGTCCTGGCAGACTAGATCTGCTACACTGCTGCTGGCATGATTGAAGGCTACTGCCGAAACCTGCACATAAATACAGTTAATAGGATATGAGTGCTGCTGCATGGAAAGAAGGTAAAGCCCCCTAGCAAATCTAGGCAGGTGGTGCTGGGGAAGTTGGTGGGCCAGGAAAATTCCCATAGAGTGCTGCACTGACTTGTACCGAGCCCCACACATGACGTGCAGGTAAAAAAAAAGAAATGTATATTGTCACCATTAATTAACAATTCATTCCCACGACTCACTAATACAAACCCGATTCCAAAAAAGTTGGGACACTGTACAAACTGTGAATAAAAAAGGAATGCAATAATTTACAAATCTCATAAACTTATATTTTATTCACAATAGAATATAGATAACATATCAAATGTTGAAAGTGAGACATTTTGAAATGTCATGCCAAATATTGGCTCATTTTGGATTTCATGAGAACTACACATTCCAAAAAAGTTGGGACAGGTAGCAATAAGAGGCCAGAAAAGTTAAATGTACATATAAGGAACAGCTGGAGGACCAATTTGCAACTTATTAGGTCAATTGGCAACATGATTGGGTATAAAAAGAGCCTCTCAGGGTGGCAGTGTCTCTCAGAAGTCAGGATGGGCAGAGGATCACCAATTCCCCCAATGCTGCGGCAAAAAATAGTGGAGCAATATCAGAAAGGAGTTTCTCAGAGAAAAATTGCAAAGAGTTTGAAGTTATCATTATCTATAGTGCATAATATCATCCAAAAATTCAGAGAATCTGGAACAATCTCTGTGCTTAAGGGTCAAGGCCCGGAAAACCATACTGGATGCCCTTGATCTTCGGGCCCTTAGACGGCACTGCATCACATACAGGAATGGTACTGGAATGGAAATCACAACATGGGCTCAGGAATACTTCCAGAAAACATTGTCGGTGAACACAATCCACCGTGCCATTCGCCGTTGCGGGCTAAAACTCTATAGGTCAAAAAAGAAGCCATATCTAAACATGGTCCAGAAGCGCAGGCGTTTTCTCTGGGCCAAGACTCATTTAAAATGGACTGTGGCAAAGTGGAAAACTGTTATGTGGTCAGACGAATCAAAATTTGAAGTTCTTTTGGAAAACTGGGACACCATGTCATCTGGACTAAAGAGGACAAGGACAACCCAAGTTGTTATCAGCACTCAGTTCAGAAGCCTGCATCTCTGATGGTATGGGGTTGCATGAGTGCGTGTGGCATGGGCAGCTTACACATCTGGAAAGGCACCATCAATGCTGAAAGGTATATCCAAGTTCTAGAACAACATATGAAGAGTTCAGATGCAAAAGCCTCTAAGTGCCGTCTGAAATTTTCTTCTAAAATGAGCATTTTTATCAAGCTCGTATGTTNCACATACTGCATCAATTACAACATCATGGCTGCGTAGAAGAAGGATCCGGGTACTGAAATGGCCAGCCTGCAGTCCAGATCTTTCACCCATTGGCGCATCATATAGAGGAAGATGCGACAAAGAAGACCTAAGACAGTTGAGCAACTAGAAGCCTGTATTAGACAAGAATGGGACAAAATTCCTATTCCTAAACTTAAGCAACTTGTCTCCTCAGTCCCCAGACGTTTGCAGACTGTTATAAAAAGAAGAGGGGATGCCACACAGTGGTAAACATGGCCTTGTCCCAACTTTTTTGAGATGTGTTGATGCCATGAAATTTAAAATCAACTTATTTTTCCCTTAAAATGATACATTTTCTCAGTTTAAACATTTGATATGTCATCTATGTTGTATTCTGAATAAAATATTGAAATTTGAAACTTCCACATCATTGCATTCTGTTTTTATTCACAATTTGTACAGTGTCCCAACTTTTTTGGAATCGGGTTTGTATATATATATATATATTCAAGGGTTGTGTGTGTGTGTAATATTGACAGTGATGTCTCAAAATAAGAATTATCTTTTACCATGTTAGATTGAACAGCACTGTAATCTGTACATATACAGGCTGCTACATTGGCATGTCAATACGATTCCTGCATGCTGTCATGGATGTCATTGTGCTCAGTGACAAGTGATGCTTGTGTTGCAATTTGTTTACATCTCATATATGTCCTTGTCAGTCTCCTTGTGTCTTCAGAAGAGTGAAAGTTGAAAGATATGAAATTCGATTCCCTCTAGATACAAACCCGGTAGGGTTTCTGGCTGGGCCGGAGAGGCATCACAGACAGTGACCCTTTCAGGTACATTTTAATGTTTTTTTCTTTTTTCTTTTCTCTCTCCCCTTATTACATCATCAAACAAACCAAGCCTGGACCTATTTGATGCAAAAACAGCATGAAATTTCCCAATGTGAAGAAAATGAGATCGGCTCTCTGCTCTCCAACTGGGACATGCAGATGTTTTTGCAAATTTAAAAATCAGTTTCATAACCAGCATTTCCTAAGTTGGTAGAGCTCAGTTATACCTATAGATGTATACATACACACTACCATTCAAAAGTTTTGGGTCAGTAGAATTTTTTGTAATATTATGAAATATAATTACAAAAAATAATTATTTTCTATTTAAATATATTTTAAAATGTAATTTATTCCTGTGATAATTTTTTACCATTACTCCAACTTTTACCATTACCAAGCCATTACTCCAGTCTTCAGTGTCACATGATCCCTGAGAAATCATTCTAATATGCTGATTTGCTGCTCAAGAAACATTTATGATTGTCATCAGTGCTGAAAGAAGTTGTGCTGCTCAAAGGTTAGTTCACCCAAAAATGAAAATTCTGTCATTACTCACCCTCATGTCGTTCCACTCCCGTAAGACCTTCGTTCATCTTCGGAACACAAATTAAGGTATTTTTGATTAAATCCGAGAGCTTTCTGATCCCCCAAAGCAACGCAATTACCAATTTCCACATGAGGGTAAGTAATTAATAACGTTGGAGTCTGTATTTTCATCAAAAATATCTTAAAGTCCCTCTGTAGTCAATAATTTTATCCCTTAAAAGTCATCTTTAATCACCAAAATTACATATTTAAATATTACTTAATATATTCCTGTTTTTTCTTCATGCCTTAAAATAGTTTGAATGTAACTCTACACCCTTGCCTCATTTAGTATACGTGGATCAATGACTAAGCAAATTAGCCCCGCCTTTACTCGCTTGCGCCAGCTCAGAGATCCACTAGGTCAATTTACTGAGGTAAACACAGCACAATGGTATCGCTCTTTACAATGTAGGACACATGACAGTAATTAATATGATTAGCCTTCTGCTTGACTTTGTTATCAAACAGCTCATAATGTGTTGCTAATGCTACACAAACCATGTTCAAGTTTGCCATGTCAGAGTCAGACTTCTAACAATCTGTATCCTTACAAACGCTTTGAACAACCCAGTCAGTGGAGAAAGGCATGTAGTTCATTATAACATCATAATATAGATCATACACCCGCCATGTTGCTAAATCTACACTATTTTTCATATCAACAGAAAAATATACCGGGATAACTTGGCTTCTCTCGAGACTCCCCTGCTAGTTCGCTGTTAATGTCTTTACTGTGGAATTATGAAATTATGAAAACATCTGTTAAATTTCAACATCTGCTGAAAATTGCATCTTAAAATCTTGGTGACAAATATGAACACTGCAAAGAACACAATAATACTCAGACAGGAAGTCATCAACAGATTCCAGGATTACGCTGGTAAAAGGGAATAATTTTAAGGCCACTAATGGATTTCAACCACTTTTAGCTTCCTAAGGCAGCAGCGCTGTTAAAATGCTCTTTGTTTTGACTCTTTGTCATACCGTTTCAACTTAGTATCGCAGCTTCCACACAGAAATACTTCTGTCTCTCCCTCATGCATCCCCTTGACACAGAAGCCAACTTAAAACTGACAAGGGAGAGAAAGAGTGAGACAACGACCTTCTTTTAAGCCTCTATCTCCTCACTCTTACTTGTCTTCTTAAAGCCAAAGGAGAGATGGAGAAAAGAGGAAACGTATAAAAAATAAGAGCGAAGGTGTCTTTGAGCATGATAAAACACTTGCATGTGAGAGAACGCAGCTTACCTGTTGAGCTTCACCGCTCGCCTTTGTCTTGCCTCATCTGGAGGTTCTTCTCTGAAGACGTTCACCAACTCTGGTGAAGAAATGCCAGTGGGGCTCCCCTACACACATTCCCCTCGTTCTGACGGTTTCTTAACAACCTGACAGCACTGGAGGAGTGATACGAGGGAGGATGAGTGAACAGAAATGAGATGAGATGACGAGCAAACTGCTGACTGTAAAAAAGCAGAGGAACACTTGCAACGTGGCACTGCATCTCACGGCCAACCTCTGTCCTTTCACCTCGTCATATTCAGCCATTGGCAAGCATTTAATGAGCTTTAACGGAGCTACAGAAGGGTGCTTACACAGGACACGACCTTTCTAATGGACTACATCTAGAACAACACTATTATTTTTTATTTTCTAATTCATGTCTTGTTCTTTCAGTCTGTTTGTATGTTGAGGGACCCTGGTACCCTTGTTGACACTGAAGTGAACGCAGCAGTCTCCACAGCGACCAGTTTTGTAACATTTATGCTCATGCATAATAAATACTGCACAGTCTATTCACTTTATTTTATATACTGAACACTCCTTAGGGGCCTCCTTGGTTCTCTCACCGCACACAGCAACAGATTTTACACAGAATTCATTTTCCACAACTGAATATTTGATTGTCTGCTGAAAATCGTTGTTTTTCCCCCCTCCACAGTTTTTCTCTCTTTTTATTATTATTATTATAGGCCACATAATGGAAAGCCGAGACATGGTTTGACTCTCTGGTGACACCACCAAGAAATAGCATTTAGAATTTTGAGTGATTCTAGACAATGGATAAAGATTTTTCTTCTTTAGGAAAATCTATACTTATAAACACAGGACAAGGGTCTAGAGCCATGGCTAGTCTCATCTTCCTCTGCAGAATTTAGCCTTTGAGGGCAT
>RJVU01021895.1:818887-835059 GCA_003731715.1 Anabarilius grahami | reverse complement strand
ATTATTGTGTTTATATATATATATATATATATATATATATACAGTGGTGGCCAAAATTATTAGAACACCTGACAGATCTGAAAATATTGACCTTTTTTGCCTCCAAAACATGATTTCATTTCATAATGTTCATGAAGCATGCAGATGGTTGCTCTGAGCACAACAAATATCAGATGAAGTGTGTCGTACTGTTTTTATACTTTTAACTTTAATATTTGGTATGTCCACCTTTTGCAGCAATTACAGCAGCACATCTCTCTGGCATAGTGTCAATATATTTCCTGAGAACTTCAACACTAATGTTATCCTATGCCTTCTGCAACTCAAGCCAAAGGCTTTCCTTTGAATGTACAATAGATTTGTCCAGCTTATTTTCCAACTCTCCACAAATTTTCTCGATGGGGTTGAGGTCCAGACTTTGAGGGAGTCAGTCCATCATTTTCAATGTTCCAGAAGATTCCTTCCATCGCAGGTAGTTCCGGAATAGTTTGAAGAATGTTTAGGGTCATTGTCCTCTTGGAAAATAAATCCAGGCCCAATAAGACGACTCCCAGTACTCCATGCCTCAACACAATGTTGTGCTATACTTTCTTATCCATGATGCCATCAATTTTTACTAAGTCACCTGTTCCTGAGGCTGAAATGGTACCCCACACCATAATACTACGCACTCCATGTTTAACTGTTGGCAAGAGACACTCATTTTTATATCTCTCCCCCTCCCTCTGTCGAACATACATTCTTCGCTTGTTGCCAAACTGTTCAAACTTGGACTCATCAGTCTACAACACTTTATACCAATCTTCCTTTGTCCATTTCTTTTGTTCTTTTGCAAATTCAGGCGTTTTACTCTATTTTTTCTCTTTCAGTAATGGTTTCCATGCTGCTATTCTGCCAACAAGTCCTACTTCTCCCAGTTTCCGACGCACAGTTCTTGAAGACACTGTTGCACCATTAGTCTTTGTGGTGTTGATCTTGTTATTCAGTTCTCGTGAGGTTTTTCTTTGGTCTTTAAAGGCAGGAACACACCAAGCCGACGGTCGGCCATTGGGCAGTTTTTGTTGGTCGGCCGTTGGGCAGTTTTTATTGGTCGGCTGACTAAGTTTTCTCAGTGTGTTCCGCACCGTCGGCTGAAGTTGGTCCTCGTCTGCTTTTTTTCGGCCGATTCGACATGTTGAATTGGCCTCAGAGCTCATCGGTCCGTCGGGCCATCTGATTATTCTGATTGGCTATTCAGCTACTGCCACCTGCTGGTACGGAAAGGCATTTCATCTTACGCAGGCGCAGAACGGACGTGCTACTTGGCCGTCGGTTGTCGAGCGTCGATTTGGTGTGTCAGGCCTACTTTGGACCGAGACGCTGCCGACGTGAGCCAACCCCGCAGTCTGCTTTCATCGCCACTAGTTTGTCGCCATCGGCTTGGTGTGTTCCTGCCTTAAGACTGAGAATTTTGAGATGCTTCACTTGTCTGTCTGAAAGTTTCTTTTTTCTACCTCTCCCCTTTCGGTTCTGGTGTGAATTGGTGGCATCATGGCAGTCTAAAGTGTACTTTACAGTGCTTAGACTGCATCTCCCATCCTTGACTATGCAGCGGTAACTCCAGCCAGCATCAAAAATGGCCTTTATTCGAACCCGTTGCTCAATTGTTGGCTCCTTCTTCACCTTAGCTATGTTCAAAGAGCAACATGTGCTTCAAGACTTCTTAGGCTTTGAATTTATACCAGTTGGTGGTGTGGCCTCAGTGACAAAACCCTGATGTTACCAATCACTTAATAGAGCATAATGATGACACTGTAAATATTTATTTTGTTTTATGGGTATTGTAATGGCTAATTCAACAAAAACAACTGGAACCTCTTAAATATGCTAGTATGCTAGAAGTGTTCCAATAATTTTGGCAACCACTGTAATTATATACACTCTAAAATCACAAAGTGCTACTTAGCACTAAAAGTGGTTCTTGGCTCATAATCATAGGGGAACCACTTTTGGTGCTATGTAGCACCATATCTTTAAAGGTGCTCTACAGAATCTTTGTCAAATGGTGCTATGTAGAACCCACAAGAGGTGCCATAGCCGCTAAACAGCACCAACAGTGGTTGTTTGGCTCATAAAGAACCTTTAAAGGGGTTTAACAAGTTATTTGTATGGCAGTGGTGCTATATAGCACCTTAACCACCCCAAAGAACCACTGAAGAACCATACAGGGGCTTAACAGGTTCTGTATACAGTAGCGGTGCTATATAGTACCTCAGTCATCCCAAAGAACCAGTGAAGAACCGCTGAAGAACCACTGAAGCACCAAGATTTGGTGCTATACAGCACTTAAAGTGGTTCCCCTATGATTAAGAGTCAAATAACCACTTTTAGTACTATATAGAACCATTTCAGTGAACTGAATGTACTATATTTTAGTTTTTTGATATTTCAGTATTTTGATTAAAAAAAAAATACTATTTTGTATCTGTAGGGTACTAAATTATATTTATGCAGTAGTAATAATACATTTATTACCTTTTAACCACTTTTGGAGCATAGACCTGAAAATGAAATTTCCAACTTAAACTATCATAAATCTTGAATATGTTGGAGCACTTTAGTCTTTTTTACATAAAATATATTTTCCAAAACATGTTTTACTGTGAAACTACAAGAAAATCAAAGCAATAAATCTAAACATCTAAAACAAAAAAAAAAAAAAAAAAAAAAAAAAAAAAAAAAAAAAAAAAAAAAAAAAAAAAAGAGAGAGAGAGAGATGGTGGGGTGTTTTTCTTTTGTTTTTGATCAGTAAAGCCAAGTTTTCTTTACAAGAGAAGGCCATCAAGGCCATCCATTTAGTTTGATGTTCAAATCCTCACAATCCTCTACAACAACTACTCCTTCAATTAATAAACTAAACCACTCTGTTTTGTAAAAAATAAATAAATAAATACATATATATATATAAAACTTTATTCCTACAAGGTCTTACATAAAAACATTTTCACTTTATCTGGGAGATTTGAGAAGTGCATTGAATCTGAATGTGTATACAGTAAGAAGTAAAGCCTGGGTAGAGTGTTCTTATAACTGTATGTGCCTCTGTCAAGGCTGCGGCCTTCAAAACACACAGATCTACATGCATGTGTACAACAGACACTCAGTGAGACGTGCTTTATAAGTGGAAGGAGGCATGGGGTAGGTGCTTCATAGAGAGCTGGAGAGACAGATGTGAACAGCTGGGGCTTGTTGCTCACTCATTATGTAGAGTGGCCCCCAGGCACAGGTTAATGTGTACCCACATGCACACGTATACACACACACACACACGTAAATGCATTGCACAATAGCATTAACAAAGCCTTACTAATCAAGGAAACATGCACACAGTCTCAGTGAAAAAATAAAGTTTTTTTTTTTTTAATATTTTGGCTGTATTTTGCTGTTTTTGTTTTCAAAGGGGTACTTCGCCATTGGCAAAATTGGCATTCAATAAAATGTGGCTGCCTATGCAGTAGAAAGGCTGAGAAAAAGTGAAATCTGTGGTACCTGACAAAAAAAAAAAAAAAAAGAAGAAGAGAAAAAGAGCTTCTTTTGTCTTCTTTTTGCCGAATAGGTAGGAACACCTATAATGCACTGGGCATGTTGCCATATCCAAGGCCACTCCCAGCAGTCTGCTATGGATACGCCTGACAAGAGTCAAATATTGCCTTGCTTTAGTTGGAAATACTTCTTAGCAAACTTTTAGTCATAATGACAACTTGCATTGTTTACAGGTGCAAGAATACAAAGAGTAAGTGTTTAGATGGAGTGAGTTAGTTTTGGTTTCCAGTGAACGATGCAATGCATTGTAGGCAGTGGCTAAAGACTGCAAAGAAAAAATATGGAGAGAACACTGCAACAGAAAATGTTTGTAGTCAACATTTCAAACTGGATGACCACAAACTCAATAGGCTCATTTGAGATGAGCAAAATCTGCGCAGAACCGATCACAGCAAGATGCATGCCGGTTAGAACTCACTTCATTCATGTTTTGCTGAGGAGCCGAGACAAGGACCTCAGCGGTGGTTCAGGGCTATGGCAGGGGGACGTAATGTCTCTGTTCCCTCCTTCAGGGAATGGGGGTTACAATAGTTACCTAGACGTTCCCATTCAGTCAGTCAGGTTCGACGTTACGTCGATTCTGATGTAATGGGGTCCCCATAGAAAGCGCCATAGCGACTGAACTGTGTTACGAGTGTTGGAGATGCAGATGCTGGCAAGTGACAGCGTGCCCTTTTGGCAACTGTTCTCACAAATGTTATAACCTACCCAGCGCTCCATGTAAGTCCGAGGAACAGTCCTCCATACCAAGGGGGATGGAAGGGACAGGTTTACTCTGGGGACGGTCGAAGTTGCTGTTCCTACTCCAGGGACGACTGCTTCAGAACTCAATTCCCAACGTTTTTTAGTCATGACCATAACGCTGGGGAAGTATACCCAATCCCAAAGGAGGGGAAAGCTATGAAGGCCACACCTTGCCCGAAGGGAGGTAACGTGTGGAGGAACACTAAGGACTGATCTGTGAGGCAGTTCTACACATGGAAGATCTCTGGTGTAGGTCCTACCTAACCAGGGAGGAACTGCTATGACAGAGACAGGTTGAGCAGAGCCACCGAGGGAAATACACGAGTATACCATCAGGGAAACCGTATCATGGACAATACACATATGGAATCACATCATATGGGCATTTAGCCCAGTACAAGGGCTGACCGGCCGGGCATGCACAAGAGTACTGGGTGATGCTGGACGAACTCCAACAGGGTTTGGCATCTGGGGAACTGAACTGAGGAGTAGAATAAGCACTCGCATCCCCTTCTTGGGAAGGAAATGGCGCTGCAAGCGGAAACCCGTGGCTATCTACTCATTGACAGCACACGGGAGGACACCAGTTCCATTCTGAGATTATAAACTCTCGCGAATGTGTTAGGGGTCACCCAACCTGCAACTCTGCAGATATCTGCCAAAGAGGCGACATGCACCAGCGCCCAAGAGCAGGCAACACCCCGAGTGGAGTGAGGACTCATTCCTAGGGGACACGGCTCGCCTACATTTTTTGTTATTCTGATTGAAACTCTTCTCACATACTGATAGCAATCAATAATAGAAGTGGTCTAAATATTTTTAAAAAAAAGTACATATATTGTCTGTGGAAGTCCCCGGACCAAAAAAATGTTTGTCCAATCATTGCATTCGGTCCGAATGCAATGATACGATGTCCTGTCAGTGTATGTATTTCCATACCTCCACCTGCTCATGCAGACATCACACATTAACGTGTTCCATGAGGTTATGCAGAGCACCAAAAACAAACATCAGCTTGCTTTTACAGTTCCTCCTGAAACTAAACAACAAGATTATGCTGCATTCACGCCATACCATGATCGTAATTACATGATGGCAACCCATGATGTTCTACCCGGAGCTGTTCACACGCTCAGATTTGGATTTATGCTTTTCTATGTCAACCCTATCAACGCCGAAATGAATCTGCAGCAGTCAGGTGGCACAAGTAAGAGCTGTGCAAGTTCTTTATGTTTATTATTATTGTAATGTTATGTGCTTTTAGATTTGTGGTCATTTAAAGCCGTCTCTCGTGACGCTTTGCTGAATCTGCTCTCGCTGTGTGCGACCGGCGCGTTCATGTGGTTTGAACAACAACAGAGAAAGCACACACAAATTCAGATAATGGTGGGATGGCATCCAAGCGGAGGTGAAAAGTGAACGAGAGATGGATGGGGCAAGGCTAACCGGAGAAAGTATCAGGAGATACAGCTGCTGCAGAGTTAGTTTACAGAAAGTGAAGAACATGCATATTTCTGCACACACACACACACACACACACACACACGGACACACAACCAAACACTGTCAGAAAAGATTCTGTGAAGAAAAAAATGGTCAAGGAAAGCAATATCCTCAGCAATAAAAGTGCAAGAGGGGCTCTATAAGTAAGAAAATCTATGTGAGAGTGTTGTAGACTGTCTTATACAGTATAATACAAAAAAAAATGCTTGTGTATGGCATGCCGTTCAGGACATTATAGTATTTATAATATGATCGGTTGTATATATTGAATGAAAATCTGAATATATGGAATGGAAGTCTGAATATATGGAATGAAACTTGAATATATGGAATGAAACTTGAATATATTGAATGACACTTGAATATATGTAATGAAAGTCTGAATATATGGAATGAAAGTCTGAATAAATTGAATGAAAGTCTGAATATATGGAATGAAAGTCTGAATATATGGAAAGAAACTTGGATATATTGAATGAAAGTCTGAATATGTGGAATGAAACTTGAATATATGGAATGAAAATCTGAATATAGGGTATGAAAGTCTGAATATATGGAATGAAAGTGAATATATGGAATGAAAGTCTGAATATATAATGCAACTTGAATATATTGAATGAAAGTCTGAATATAATGAATGAAAGTGAATATATTGAATGAAAGTCTGAATATATGGAATGCAACTTGAATATATTGAATGAAAGTCTGAATATATGGAATGCAACTTGTTTATATTGAATGAAAGTCTGAATATATGGAACGAAACTTATATTCAATGAAAACTGATGTCATCAAAGCGCCATCTTGTGTTTTTCATTTGTGATTGTTCAGATGTTGAACTATAAGCGAATCTGCGCAAAATCTAGTAGTAACAATTTTAAGTAATAACGAATTAATAAACACGCTGGCGAATGCGTGTACAGGCCAAAATACTGGCAACCGGACTCAATACGCTTCTAATGATGAAGAAATCCATTCGCTATTTAATCACGGTAGACTTAACGTGGTAAAGCACACAGGACAACAAGTTCCTGCTTGTCCGGCAAAAGAAAGAAACATGCCTTCCACCTCGACCTCACAGGAACCACCCACAGCATCTCCTATCTACAATCTTTCGCCCGTTCACTCGAAAGGGTCCTTGACGGAAGAGGTAAGAATAGAACTGAATGCACTTGAATTGCGGTTGGTAAGAGTTTTATTTCAATCAGTCATAGTAAAACTCATAAATATCACAGGTATTAGGTTTTTTTTGTTTGTTTTTTGATGACCCTGGTTGCTGGACACTCTTTTCTTTACTGACAATGTACAGCAAGCAGCTAATGTTACTTCCACAGTTATATTTGGATCAGTTTATTCTCTGTGTAGACATTACTTTGAAAGTGTTCTCTTAGCACAGATACATTCCCCAAAACACATCACCACACACACACAGCATCTATTCCCTTTTTAAACCACAGTGAGTAGGAGACAGGAAGTTTAATTACAGAATACAAACAGAAGCTACAGGATAGAGAGATAAAAGATGAGGGAAAAAGGTTTTATAGACACTAATATCCAAATTCATCAGAGAGAAATTAACACTCCCAGCAGCTCACTTTAAACAGAGTTGTATTTAATGAAAAAAGACCCCACTGACCCACACAGACCTCCAGTGGCCCTAGCTCAAGATTGGATCCCATTTCTGTGCTCTGAGCCTAGGAATTACAACCTAACCTGTAGCCTTCATGATCTGGATCCTATAGCCCCGCTGTCAGCTTGAGGCTGTTAACGGCAGAGTGCCGTGCTAATACCGTACAATAGCACTGTGGTTTTTCTCATGATTAGTGCCAGATTCGACTGGCATGACTTCTACAATGCATTACTTCTGAATACAACTGTGCCAAGGTGGCATAATGCTTTTTTTTTTTTGATTTAACAAAACTTGACAAAAGTTTCACAGCAAATCTGTTCTAAAAACTATCTAGCTGCCTCATCACATAGGCATCTACTTTCTAATGGCAAGTTCACACTGCACGGTTTTCACTCGCCGACAGGTTTGGGAAATCGCAGACAAATGCCCAAAATCAGATCATGAAAATGACATGACCTACAGCCAATGAGAGAGCAAGATACAGGACAACAGGAAGTTCAGAGAGGAGTTATAGACCAGAATATCAGTATTTTAAGAGATATATTTACAATTATCTCAAACAGAAACAAAGCACAATGCTACCCCAGATAGTCGTGCAGTGTGAAAAGAACAGTGATCTGATGAGTTTGAAAATCGTGCAGTGTGAACTCGGCATAACACATGTGTTTCTGTGGCAGTTCAGTGGAACTGGAACCGCGGCCTAAAATGTCCGTCTAGTGCATGTTTACATTGAAAAATTATGGAAAAGCAGCGCAGAGGAATGGAAAAACCCCTAAAGGCCCGTTCACACCACTGGCAACAACTATAATGATAACGACAAAGATGTAGTTCTAAAAATCATTCTAAATATAAAAGAATAGCAGAGTTCACATCACAACAATACAGGTGCTGGTCATATAATTAGAATATCATCAAAAAGTTGATTTATTTCACTAATTCCATTCAAAAAGTGAAACTTGTATATTATATTCATTCATTACACACAGACTGATATATTTCAAATGTTTATTTCTTTTAATTTTGATGATTATAACTGACAACTAAGGAAAATTCCAAATTCAGTATCTCAGAAAATTAGAATATTGTGAAAAGGTTCAATATTGAAGACACCTGGTGCCACACTCTAATCAGCTAATTAACTCAAAACACCTGCAAAGGCCTTTAAATGGTCTCTCAGTCTAGTAGTGTGTAGGCTACACAATCATGGGGAAGACTGCTGACTTGACAGTTGTCCAAAATACGACCATTGACACCTTGCACAAGGAGGGCAAGACACAAAAGGTCATTGCAAAAGAGGCTGGCTGTTCACAGAGCTCTGTGTCCAAGCACATTAATAGAGAGGCGAAGGGAAGGAAAAGATGTGGTAGAAAAAAGTGTACAAGCAATAGGGATAACCGCACCCTGGAGAGGATTGTGAAACAAAACCCATTCAAAAATGTGGGGGAGATTCACAAAGAGTGGACTGCAGCTGGAGTCAGTGCTTCAAGAACCACTACGCACAGACGTATGCAAGACATGGGTTTCAGCTGTCGCATTCCTTGTGTCAAGCCACTCTTGAACAACAGACAGCGTCAGAAGCGGCTAAAGACAAAAAGGACTGGACTGTTGCTGAGTGGTCCAAAGTTATGTTCTCTGATTAAAGTATATTTTGCATTTCCTTTGGAAATCAGGGTCCCAGAGTCTGGAGGAAGAGAGGAGAGGCACACAATCCACGTTGCTTGAGGTCCAGTGTAAAGTTTCCACAGTCAGTGATGGTTTGGGGTGCCATGTCATCTGCTGGTGTTGGTCCACTGTGTTTTCTGAAGTCCAAGGTCAACGCAGCCGTATACCAGGAAGTTTTAGAGCACTTCATGCTTCCTGCTGCTGACCAACTTTATGGAGATGCAGATTTCATTTTCCAACAGGACTTGGCACCTGCACACAGTGCCAAAGCTACCAGTACCTGGTTTAAGGACCATGGTATCCCTGTTCTTAATTGGCCCGCAAACTCGCCTGACCTTAACCCCATAGAAAATCTATGGGTTATTGTGAAGAGGAAGATGCGATATGCCAGACCCAACAATGCAGAAGAGCTGAAGGCCACTATCAGAGCAACCTGGGCTCTCATAACACCTGAGCAGTGCCACAGACTGATCGACTCCATGCCACGCCGCATTGCTGCAGTAATTCAGGCAAAAGGAGCCCCAACTAAGTATTGAGTGCTGTACATGCTCATACTTTTCATGTTCATACTTTTCAGTTGGCCAAGATTTCTAAAAATCATTTCTTTGTATTGGTCTTAAGTAATATTCTAATTTTCTGAGATACTGAATTTGGGATTTTCCTTAGTTGTCAGTTATAATCATCAAAATTAAAAGAAATAAACATTTGAAATATATCAGTCTGTGTGTAATGAATGACTATAATATACAAGTTTTACTTTTTGAATGGAATTAGTGAAATAAATCAACTTTTTGATGATATTCTAATTATATGACCAGCACCTGTAACTATAACAGCACAGAGAAGCGATATCCTTGGAATCACTTTCAGAATTTTTTTTTCCAGCTGAACAATAAAAACACTGACAGCCAATCATAATCCATTCTGCTTTAAAGAGCTCAAGCATTTAAAGTGGCAGACGACAAACTTGAGGTGCACACTTAGAATAAACAGAGTGTTATCGTTCGCTGGTGTGAATGCTAAATTTATCGTTATGGTTATCTTTAACCATAACAGTTTCTTTCTAGGAAAGACCTTGAAATTATGGCCCATGCACTAATTTCTTCTCGATTGGACTATTGCAACTCTCTTTATGTTGGCCTACCTCAGTCTACACTGTCTCGGTTACAGATGGTTCAAAACTCGGCAGCCAGATTGCTGACAGGAACTAGAAAGAGGGACCATATCTCCCCTGTCCTTGCCTCATTGCATTGGCTACCCATAAAATTTAGAGTCGACTTTAAGATCCTTCTTTTTGCATACAAAGCATTCCACAATGCATCCCCCCCCCCTTTCTATTTTAACTTCTGATTTACTGTAAAGCACTTTGGATCAACTATAGTTGTGTTAAATGTGTGCTATATAAATACAATTTGACTTGACTTGACTTTAGTTATTGTCCTTGGTGTGAACGGGCCTTAAGACTTGAAATACTATATGCGAACCAAGTCTGTTAATGTTCTCTCACATGTATATCACACACAAATTGCACACATCACATTAAATCCACAAGAACTGACTAATAGAGTGACATCAGCATGTCGCTAAGCTAACAACTACATACACTGTTGACTCAAACAGAATAAATGCATAGCATGCATACATACACCACCGTTTGGGGTCAGTAAGACTTTTTTTTAAGGAATTAATATTTTTATTCATCAAGCACACATTGATCAAAAGTGACAGTAAATATATTAATAATGTTACAAAAGAGTATTTTAAATAAAGGCTGTTCTTTTGAACTTTCTATTAATCAAAGAATCATTAAAAAAATGATGAAAATGCCAAAAATTCAACTTTGCCATCACAGTAATACACTAGATTTTAAAGTTTTATTTTTGGTCAAATAAATGCAGCTATAGTGAACATAAGATATGTTTTTTTTTTTTATTTATTTAAAATGTAATTTAAAAATCTTATCAACTCCACATTTTTGAACAAGAGAGTGAATATTATGTGAAAAAGCTTATTTCAGAAAGAACTTTTTCCTATTAAAGTGATTTTCCTATCAAAAGAAGATATTTTGAAGAATATGGGTAACCAAACTGTTGATGGGCCCCATAGGTTTGGAACAACTTGAGGGTGAGTAAATGATGACAGAATTTTCCTTTTTGGGTGAACTATCCCTTTAATTTAATATGTAATCAACACTTTTCTCATTGTCGTGCATTCTGGGATTGTCTTATAAGTGATCAAGTATCTTGAGAATAAAAAGAAGGTATTTCAGTCAAAATAAGGTATCTTACAAGATAGCATGATTTTGTTGCCTATACTGCCCATCTGAAACACATTTATGATGCTGGACAATGAACAGAGATCTTCTGTATGGATTCACTCCTATATTCCTAAAAATGGCACGTACTTGGTACTTGCAGAAAGAATTAGCCGACATAAGAATTAACCGTCTGATTACATTTGATTCAGTGACCTCTTTTAGATTATGTGATTTGCAAGAAAAACGGGCAGGTTTTTGTTAAAACATTATCTCTCCTTTCCCTCAAGGGAGAGTTTAGCCCACTTCCGTGGTGGAGATTTACGTTGACTTGAATTTAGGTTAGTTCATTATATATTTTTTTATTTAATTTTTTAGGATTTTTTGTGTGCATGTGTGTGTGTGTATTTCTTTTAGTTCTGATGCAAGGGAACAAACAAAACATATAGGAAATACAGCTAATGAATATGCATCACATAAACTCAATTTCCAAACAAAAGCATAAACTCATTTCTGATCACACCTTAGAACAATCGATCTAATGTCCAGAAGTCATTGAGCTGTTTAATATCCAAATTGACCCTATTTACTTTCATGATACACATTCCTGGTTTTATTGCAAACGATTCACGAGCACACATTATTCTGAGGAAAAAAGTTTGTCTTTGTCTATAATCTTTCATCAAAATGCAATAAAATGCTTGCCTTATGAAATGATTTTCCTTGTTCGGCTGACGTTCCCAAATCAGTCTTATTTGTTGATGCCTCTCCTGCAAAAAAAGTGTCATAGGGAAACCACTTTTCACGTTCTCTTTCTGCATTTGTCTCTTTAAAAATCAAGTTTCACTCTCAAATACACTACCGTTCGAATGTTTGGGAGAGGCTTTTTTGAAAAAAAAAACTAAAAAAACATCTTATGCTCATGCTTGCACGTCCTGCATTTATTTGATCACAAATACAGTAAAATCAGCAATGCTGTGAAATATTATTACAATTTAAAATAAATGTTTTGTATTTTAATATATTTTATAATGTAATTTATTCCTGTGATGTCAAAGATGAATTTTCAGCATCATTACTCCAGTCTTCACTGTCACATGATCCTTCAGAAATCATTCTAATATGCTGATTTGCTGCTCAAGAAACATTTCTTATAATTATCTTGAAAACAGTTTTGTGCATTTTATTCCTTTAAAAAATAAAAAAAATATATTTTTTTTTTTAAAGTTACTGACCCCAAACTTGTAAACAGTAGTGTACATCACATTAGGAAAGTAAACCAACCTTAAACTTTAATTTCACTGACAAATGCAGGGCATCCCAATAGTTAGTTAATGTTAGTTAATGCATCAACATTAACTAATGGGTTCCTATTTTAAAGTTTCTCGAATGAACAAATACTGATACAGCAGGGGTGTTTCCTCTGAGGAGGCAAGGGAGGCAGTGCCTCCTCAAAAAAAGTGGATGAGAAAGTAATCCATATTACAAAATGTGACATTAAAAAGTGTATAAATCACTCGCTTTTCTAAAGCAACACTGTGCAACAGCGACACCAGCAGGTAAAGTTACAGCGGGAGAGTCCGCGTCTCTCTTGCCTCCCCAGAGCCCACTGAGTTTTAACAGACCCCCTAAAGCGTGTGGTGTGGATTTGGTGGGGGGTAATTGACAATGAATGGGAGTCCCCCATTCCTCCATCACAGTCCCCCAATACCTCCATCACACTATGATTGGATTTGATTGATTATGGTTGGAAATTATTGGTTTGTGTGATAAATCCTGCCTCTTGTTTTCATTCGCGTTCACAAATCAGTCTGAATGAACAAAGTGATGGCGTTAAAGGTGGGGTATGTATTTTTTCAAGAACGCTGTTGGACATTGTTGATATTTGAAATCAACCCAAACAAACCCACCCCTCTCTTCATTGTTCCGCCTCCAAAACTCACCCTCCAATCCTAACCACCCTGCTCCGAGTTGGTCTCGAACCCCGGCCTGATCGCTGCTGGCACTGGCAGGCGAGTGCATTAACAATGATGCTAAACATCGCATTCTCTATAGGTCATCAGTGTGCAGTGGTTTACCTGCACAACTCTCACTATCTGGCCACTGTTGCACACACAATGCGATATGGGTGTCTGTTTATCACAGCTGACGTGCAACAAAATGATTTAATGAAAAATAAAGCGCAGATGCTGAACGAATGACAAGGAAGCACAAAAAATGAATGTATAGTACACAAGAGTATATACAAACAAGAGTTTGTTGTTAGTCGCCTACAGCACAGCAGCTCCGGGCAATCAAACCCAGTGTTACTCACATGTTAAGCGGAATCGAAGCAGCCTCCACGTCTGTTTTCAGGTCTTCCCGCTTAGCTCTCTCCAGTGCTGGAAAGCTTTTCTAATATTAACACAGGTCCTAAAGTGCTTGCCCAGTCATAAACCTTCATTCCAGTGATATTCTTTTGAGCTCTTTTGTATTGTGTCTCATCATCTCCTCAACCGTCATACGCACCCTAATGCTGATTGGTTAGACGTTTGTTTGTTTGTTTGTTGGTGTCGGCCCGACTAACTTCCAAACAGTGTTGTTGAAAAAATACATACCCTACCTTTAATTGGAAGACTAATTAAAAAGTAAGCAACTCACCCACTTAGGGTGTGTCCAAAATCACGCCCAAAAATCCGGCACTATTTGAGGGGACAGCCATTTGTAGTTCCCCATAATGCACTGTAAGAGTTACACGTCGAATGAATTCCCGCGTCTCACCAGAAGATGGCACCCGCAGCTGAATCATCCATCCACCCATTTTCCAAACCATTGGTCCAATGTGGGTACAGTATAATATCATACAGGTATAAATTATTTTTTAATTGATTATCATATTGTTTAATTAAGGTTTAAACATAGTTTCCATAAAAGATAAATATTGTCATTACTAATGGAGTTGTCAGTTTGCTAAGTTTCAAAAAATTATTGAAAAGCAAGCACAAACTATGCAAAAGTGGCAGCCCTTCTGTGTCCAAATTCGCTCACTCGTTTTCATTCACTCCCTCAAGTATACTATATTAGTGGAATAATGTAGGGAATAGTGAATGAGGATATAGGGGGCACATATTTCAGACACAGCCATAGGATATCAGACTGATGATCAGAAAATAAGTTTACTAAAAGAACAGCTGAACATCAGTTCACAAATAAAATATATGTTTAAATTGTTACTGCCTTTAGTTATTATTTTGGAATAAAAAGAAAAATGCTTAAAAACACTAACTTTATGAGATTTATACTTTTTTTTTTTTATAAATAGAACATTAATTACATTGTTAATGTAAANTACGTTTTATATATTAAAAAATTAGTGAGGACGTTGCCTCCTCATTTCAGAACACCACGGCATGCCACTGTGATACAGTATTTGTCAAGTTTTAGTACGACAGTATTGCACTTGATGAGAGTTCTGAAGTGTAGCCCACTACGCGATAAGTACAGCCTTGACCCGAAGAAGACTCTCGCTCCGGTCCGTCTGCGGCTAAGTGCTCGGCTAATGCACTGCTTGAGAGCAAGAACCCGGCAGTCCTCATGAGCTCTCCAGCATAATCAACCCAACCAATAGGGCTCTGCGACTCTGACTTTTTAAGGGATATGTCACAGAGGGTCAGCGTAAAAGAGGAAATGACTCAGTTGTTGTGCATTAACTTGAAAAAACTGAGTATGCCACTAATGCTGACACATCTTGCTCTTACTAGGCCAAATCTGCTTTAAAAGACTGCGTGCACACTACACACACACACACACACACACAAACGAACAGCAGCACTCATAACACTGTCACAACATCAAAACACACCAATCTCTGATTACAGAAATCGCCTTCATCAACAAGCAACCGTCTGGCCGTGGCATTCTGGCTAGGGCACAAGTCTGCCGTAATCTCACAACTCTCGAACAGATCTCTGGGATCTTCGTGGAAAGGAACGTCACATCAACGTTAAAGGTCATACAGGGGTACAGGCGGGTTTTCTAATCCTTAGTTGTTGGTGACCCACAAGGCGCTGTTTTGAGCAGGTGGAAAAAATGATTAATTCTGGTTAAGAGGGATTTGGACCCTGGATCTGGTTGGTTTTCACCACCGTACACTTGCACACAAACACGCTCTGGCAATGATACGGGGGGTCAGACACAGTGTTAAGTGGAAACCAGCTGTGGTAGCCAGATTGAAGAGACGCTAATCCTCAAATCAGCTCGGTTTAACCTAAAACCGCAAACAAGCTTCTGAATATGAGCTATTTAATAGAGTGATATTCTGAAAGCTGACGAAGGGTCAGTTAAAGGGATAGTTCACCTAAAATTGAAAATTCTGTCATCATTTGCTCACACTCAAGTTGTTGTAAACCTGTATGAGTTTCTTTGTTCTGTTGAAAACAAAAGAAGATATTTTGAAGAATGTTGGTAACCAAAGAGTTGCTGGTCCCCATTGACTTCCATAGTGTGAAGGAAAAAAAAAAAAAATTATATATTTATGGTCAATGACGTGACGGGTCTTTTTTTTGTTGTTGTTCAAAGGCCTTAATAATAATAAATAACAAAGATATGTCATCCAAAGTATAAGGCAGTACTACTAGATCTCTTTTTTTAAATCCATATAAAGGTGTTTTAAAGATGTTGAAGTGTCAAAAGGTCATTCGGTTTAACTGTCCAAAGGCCAATACAGCCATTTCATTTGTGATTAAAATATCTTAAAATGTAATAAATGTATGTATGTATATATATATATATATATATATATATATAATTTATTTATTT
>RJVU01021895.1:796994-818877 GCA_003731715.1 Anabarilius grahami | reverse complement strand
TTTTTTTTCTGGCTTGATTTTATAACATCATATATCAACATAGTGAAAAGTGGTATTAAAATTATATGTAGAAGTCGTTGCTTTATTATGAGAAAAAAGATTTGTGGAAAAAAGAATTTCATTGATGTCATTCACAGTAACCAATATAAAGGGACCATTTTGGATCAAATTATGTGGTCAATATCATGTGACAGGATGTGACATCATTCAGACACATGCAAAGGACCACATGGTCGTGAAGCAAAGTAACTAACTCTCAAAAATTCATGTTTTCACTTTCTCATACACATGTCCCAAAACATCAGGTCATTCGGTACAACCGCTATAAAACATGGAAAATGTTGTAATATTTTAAAAACATGTACTAAAAATAAAATGTTTGATTGTCCTTTTAGCTAGCTATCTAGATATCAGCCTGTTAGCATTGTTTGAAAATATGTGTCGTTTGGTTAAACCAAAATTTTGGTTAAACCAAATGACTTATTTGGTGGCAAATTTTGTCGATCTTGTAAAAAATGACAAAAGCAGTGTTGATTATAAAAACCACATAATCTCCTTGTTAACACTTAATAAAACTTCAAAATTAATTATATCTCCATTGTTTTTTTACACTTTTAAAAACCTTATTAATCAATGACTCACATCAATGTAGACCAGAAAAACAATCTCATAAAATGATCCCCTAAAAGGGGATCCCTAAGTTTTATATATGAAGCGCCTGACAGAACACTTTAAGGTTCTATATAACCTTTTCTTACTTTTTCTCACCATCCGTTGGTTTACGCTGTTCTTCCAAACCTGCAGTGTTATGCTTGGCTTGCAGGTGTTTCCACATCATGCTGCTGCACTGCGTAGGCCTATGTCATGGAAAAGGGAGAGATTTGTTATTAAATTTGTCAGTAAATCAATCAATTAAATAAAAATGTAATGCACATCAGATAATCAAATATTACAACATAAAATCAAAAATTTTATTTGTGACTTCCAAAAAGTAATCTGATTACATAACACGCTTATCTTGTAATGTTACCCAAACACTGGTAATGCAATCCAGAATAAATGCTTCAATGTTTGAAATAGATTTTTAATTAAAATGTAATGAGTCTTAAAGATTAAGGCTCATTTACCAAAGGAAACATTTGCAAGTGTGAGATGCATTTAAATAAGTCTACTTACTGGAAATACCGCATACCTAGGTGGGAATTAGGTGATTTTTTTTTTTCCTTTTTTAATGTATATATCGAATTCCAAAAAATGCATCTATGGCAATGGCATGGAAGACGTGCCGTCAATGTCAATTACTACTTATTTCATGTCGAATGGCAACAAAAATGACGCCCATTACTCATTAGCTGTGCAATTTCTGTGTTTATAAAACAGATTTAATATGAAAGTACATTTATATCTAGATATAATTAATAAATAAATAAAAAATTGACATATGGCCTGCTTATTCAGAATAAAAATAAGCAGGTAAACTAATTGTTGAATATGATAGAGATCACATATAAAATGCAATTTATATCTATACATATATATCAAAAGCTTCCATATTGTCTGGCTATACAATTATTCATGATAATAACCATTAACTGTAATTTACATGACTATATGATAAAGATTGAATATAAAAGTTCACTTATATCTAGATATAAAAATACATAAAAAATTGGAAATATTCACAATAACAATCACTAATTATATACTAATGTGACTATATGGTAGAGATTTTAAAAACAAATGACATATGGTGTATGTACTTAATGGCTGACAATAATAATCAGTAATTATGCAGTTTTTGCAAATATATATTAGAAATTAAATAATATAAAAGTTAATTTCTACCAAGATGTAAACAAATACAAATTGACATGTGGTCTGCTAAGGTAATTATTCAGAATAATAATCAGCAATTATGTAGAATAATGATGCCACCGGCATACAGATGCATGAGTGGAAGAACGTGTGTGTGTGTGTGTGTGTGTGTGAGGTCCTGGTAAATCCTAAGTCAAATGACCCCACAAATATAGCAATACCAGTAATTTTTGACCTTGTGGGGACATTTTTTGGTTCCATTGAGGAAAACAGCCTATAAATCATATTAAATTATGTTTTAGAAAATGTAATTCTGTAATGGGTAGAATATAGAGTTTGGACAGTTTAAAAATCATAATGTCTATGGAAAGTCACCATAAAACATAGAATAATGATGCCACCGGCATGGGTACAGATGCATGAGTGGAAGAACGTGTGTGTGTGTGTGTGCGCGCGCGCGCGTTTTTGTGACATATCAGGACACAAATGTGTATAATGACATGGGTATGACATAGGTATTACAAAAAGAGGGGACTTATGAGGACATTACCCATGTCCCCACTTTTCAAAAGGCTTATAAATCATACAGAATGAGTTTTTCTGAGAAAGTAAAGTGTGCACAGTTTCCTGTGATGGGTAGGTTTAGGGGTAGGGGTAGTGTAGGGGGATAGAAAATACGGTTTGTACAGTATAAAAACCATTACACTTATGGAATGTCCCCACAATTCACAAAAACGAACATGTGTGTGTGTATGTGTGTGTGTGTGTGCACTTGTCTACCTATCTAACAGGGGACATTGTCGTAACACATTCACAAACAGGGGACCACAGAGCAAAGAGGGGACATTTTTCAGGTCCCCAGTTGGTCATGCTTTAAATCATGTTAAAATGAAGTAAAAAACGCTCTGGTGAATGTTTTTCATTTTTGACCAAGTGGGGACCGACAGGTGTGTGTGTGTTTAAGCCCATACTCAGCAGCACCCCTGTAGGCTGGAGCAGGAACTGCAATGGCCCATTAACACACGTCGTTCACACTCCTCTATTGTTTGAATGGCTTGCTGTCCTAGAAAAGGCTCTGAGACTGTGAGCTGCTGTTTAACAGGCTGCTTACTTAAGGAAACTTTTATTTTATTTTTTATACTACTAGGCCAATTATAGATTTTTTTTAAATGATCTTAATCATTATTTTACTGTAATGTTAATACATTCCAAGACAATTACCATATAAATTAACAAAATATTCAAATGTTTTTTTTTTTTTAATATACCAGAAATCATTTATGCATCGTTCTATATCTGAATAATATATATTGCTATATTTAAGGTAACAGTTGCAGGTCATCACTTTGTACAGTACATATGGTAAATTGCGACATCTGTTTGGTTGCTTTGCCATTTCTTACCATCACAAACACACTGTAAAGATTTTGGAGGTCAGATCTCAATTTTATGTTGACTTGCTGCATTGCTGCAAAATTGTCCGTTATTTCTATGAAATTGTGTGAACAACGTCTTTTAACTGAGTTTTGACCTTCAAAATCTTTTTTCAATCAATTTGTAAGAATACAGTACAAATTCTACTTTCTACAAAAAAAAAAATATTTTTTTTAGATGGCAAGAACTGGTGTTTTAATTTTATTAATCAGATTACAAAATATTTCTAAATGTAAATACAACTAAACAGGTGTCAAACATTACCATCTAACAGGGGACCAGTGTCCTTTTGTGTAATTAAATCACTATAACAAGCACATGTTGCTGCTGCTTAACTTTACCATGTATAATTTAACTTGTGTGAAAATGGGCATGGAATGGTGAATAAAAAAATTATGGTAACCTGTTATTGTAACTGTTATGGTAACCTGTTATTGGCAAATTAACTAATTTTGTTCAAGTCAGTTATTAAAACTAGGGTTGTTCCGATAACGATACCACAAAAAATTCTGGCATCGGTGAGTAATTAAACTCATGTACCGATCCGATACTATTTTCTTAAACAATATCGAGTTGTGCCCGCTATCTTTGCTTTACGTAGCAAATGAAATCAATTCTTCTTCGTGGCTCAGAATGCAAACACAGGAAGTTGTGCTGTGTTGCCACAAGCAACCACTGACTTTGAAGACGCGTCACCCCGCGCAACACGATGGTTACAGAAAGGCTAGGACAGAGAAGGATGAGGCGTGCCAGAATCAACAATCTTTAGAAGATTCATTCAATCAAAGAGAACATTTTTCAAAAGACAGCCAACAAGCGATAAAGATTACCAACAAAATTGTAAACTGATGAGGAGCCGGAGATGCGCAAGGTGCATCAATAGCGTTAGCATTAGCAAACCCAGTTTACAAGACGATAGAATTATTCCGCTCCCGTGGTGTACAGAGCTGAAGTGTGGACTCATTTTGGCTTCAACTATAAAGAAGCCACTAAGGAAATCGACAAGAGTAATTTTGTTTGCAAAATAGGCCATGTTAAAATCCAAAACTCGGGGAACGCATTGAATCTGAGAGCTCACTTAACATCCCGACGCCATCCGCTCTGCTGAGAAGCTTTCGATAGAATATGTAACATGTACTGAACGTTTTCCTCTCAGTAACTAAAATAAACACACAACAAAATTGACAGCGGTGGCAGCAGAAAGAAAGCATCTGATCATAACGATGTGGATATGGTTGCACCAGCTCTGAAGTTCAGTACTTTAAATAGCACTTTATACAATAGACTGCTTTAAAGCAAACAGCTTTACAGTATTAAAAATAAAACAAACAGTCATTCAGTCATGGAATGAACTATGCAATTTATGTTGTTTAGCAGTTTTTAATTTCTAAATTATTTTACTGTGACATATATATACATAAAGAATCCTGCAGTCACTTTACTATTTTACTTAGATTGCACAAAATAGTGATTAGTGATATAAATGCAAATGATACTGTTTTGATTAAAATAAAGTTGCTTGTCAGGTTTTATGCATATGGTTGTGTTCTTTAAAAAAAAAAAAAAAACGAAATATCGCAATATATCACCTTTCTTAAAATATCGCAATATATCACAATACAATATATCATATCTTAATCCCTGTATCGTGATATGTATTGTACAAGATTCATGGCAATACACAGCCCTAGAAATAATTCTATCAATTCATACAGGGCTAGTAGTATATACAGCTGTATATACAGATACACACCCAGGTATCGGATCAGTACTCGGTATCGGCCGATACCCTGAGCTCAGGTATCGGAATCGGTATCGGGATTGGAAAAGGGATATCGGAACATCTCTAATTAAAACTTACTGAACCGACCTGAATACATTAATTTATAACAACAAAACCAAGTGTTAAATCACACAGAAATGTAACACATAATGTAACAATTGCAGGTGACCACTTTATACAGTTAATATTGATATTATCAAACAAAATGCCTTTGCTCCCCTGTTAGATGGTAAATTGCGACATCTGTTTGGTTGCTTTGGTTGCATTTTATGCCATCATAAATACTCTGTAAAGAGTTCAGATTTCAACATTTTTGTTGACAATTGAAATATATGAAGTAGGGAAGTTCATTTTGCATGTAGTTTTTCCTGACTGACAGCAGATGCCTTTTAACCAATCATTATCTGTTAACCAAAAAGATTAGAGGGTTATATTAGAATTAAACTATAATGGTGTGGGGTATAATGGGGCTTTCCTGTAGCTCAGTGGTTAGAGCATGGCACTAGCAATGCCAAGGTCATGGGTTCGATCCCAGGGATTGCACATACTCAGATACAAATGTATAGTATAATGCAATGTAAGTGCTTTGGATAAAAGCGTCTGCCAAATGCATAAATGTAAATGTAAATGTAAATGAGTGTCTGTGACCCATTAAAATACCACAAAGGTTTAGTTTTACATGTGCAAATAGCAGCATAAAGCAGCACTTTTTTTTAATAAAATAGCATTATGTTTGGTGTTCATTTGTAAACAATACATATTTTACATTTCTGAATGTTAAAATAATATATATGACATACACAACTTATCTGTTTTTTTTCTCTCAAAAACACAATTTTGACTGATATGTGTAGCATATATTACTTTACTTTTAAAATTACTTAAATTGTTTACTACAGGTATTAAACGGTCAAAACTCTTACTGTCATTTAATTAAGGTCATCGCTAATATGAACTAATTTTTATTTATTTTTTTAACACGGGCACTTTAATTGAACCAACTGAAGCTGAAGGCAAGGTTTTAAAGGTTGTAAAAGCAACCAAACAGGTGTTGCACTTTACCATCTAACAGTGAACAGTAACAGTAAATTGCGACATCTGTTTGGTTGCTTTGCCATTTCTTGCCATCACAAACACACTGTAAAGATTTGGGAGGTCAGATCTCAAAATTGTATGTTGACTTGCTGCATTGCTGCAAAATTGTCATTTGGCTTAATTAACTTTTATTTTCAGGTTAACTTTAAAATTTAAATTTAAGTTGAGCCGACTGTTTAATGTTTAGATGCAATAATCAACATAAAACTTTGAATTTTGATCTTCTAACAGCTGGCTTTATGTATTGTCTGTTTTTTTTACAATTTAGATAAACTTAATATTATCAGATTATCACTGAGGACATGAGTACATTATCACTGATGTTCAGCAACATCTAATTGTTTTGATAGTATTTTGATAGATCAGATTCTGAAAAATTTCAATATGATATTTCTGAAAAAATATAGCAAATTGATGTCTTATTTAATGTATTGTTATGTTTGGTTTTGAACTTAAGTTGAACAGTTTTGAAAAGAGCATGTATGTATAGACAGGGCCTAAAATTAATACTTGCCAACCGCCAAATGTGAGTAAAAATTGGTGTTGGTGAGCGTATAAAATGGTGTCACATGCCAGTTGGCTGGTAACATTTTTATGAATTCTAACAAAGCATGAACGTGAACAAACATAAACAATGATTGGGACAGATGATGGGCCAGCACTGCATTATCAAGAGAGTTTAAGCCTTGACAATTTAAATATTCAAATGCAAGAAGGCACAATAGGGAGCTCATTTTGTTTGCTGTGAGGAAAGTTTTGTGTGCTCAAACAAGCGCATGCCCCGAAATCAGCATCTCTTGACAGTGCACAAATATTAAACTGAGCTGTCTTTCATGATATTTTGCTCTTAAGTGGACAAATTAATTAAAAAATGTAAAAAAATAGCAAGTTGGAAAATGAGCCTATTTTCAAAAAAAGTTGAGTGTTCCTTTTAGTCACCGGCCATAGGCAGATGTGGCAAAAAGTTAGTTTCAGGCCCTGTATATAGTTTTGGCAGTGGTTGTGTCTAAGGGAAAGATGTATTCATGTAGTTTAAAAGATTGAACACATTATTACGACATTGAATAAGACAGAAATTTGCAACATTTCTACCGGAATACCATATTGAAATACATTCCAAAAACTAAAATACTATCAAAACAATTGGATGTAGCTGAACACCTACACATTAATTTATTTTTCAGTTTCATTACCATATATACTCAAGGGGAAACTTAGAAGGGAGAATTTTACTGTAACACAGACATGGACCATCTAACAAATTGGAGTGAATTCTGAACAGCAGAAAACAGCAACAAATATTGTATAATGCCTGTCGATAGTGTTTTTAAGTCTGTGTTTTATGCGTGACCAAGTGTGTTTGTTGGGTGAAACCTTCGCTAGTGTTCTGGAAGAATGACTTGATTTGAGAAATGAACTATGTGTTTTGGTAGTTTTAGTGTATTTTGAATATGAAATTAACTGCTATGAAGCTAAAAAGTTTGTTTGGTGAACTGGGTGAATAAGACACTACAAATTCTGTAGTGTTACAGTGCTGCAAAAATGACAGCAATGTTTCTTTTTGAAATAGCAGACATGGTAGCATACATATTTTTTTGAAAAAGCTCCAAATCAACTTCAAGGTTTGGATGCAAACTAAAAACTTAATGAGTCAAACAAACTCTTTTTGTTTAAGAGACCATTTAAAACTGTAGTCTAAAAATTGAATGGTTTGGCCATAACTCATTATCCTTGATATTTTAATGTCATGTGTATTCAGGATTGGGTTTGGATTGTGTTTGCTGAACAACCCCCACTGGTGATTTACATTTCAATACAGGAAGGCTTTTCACAGGTGAAGTAACAGACAAACGAGCTCACTAACTACCAATACTGTTGCCAACTTCTCAAATAAACTAGAGAAAATGCTGGGATTTACCCAAATTAAATTAAAACAGTTTTTTATCACCGCTAGGATACATTTCTCAATATTTAGAACTGAGTAAAGTGTTTTGAAAAATTACCGAACTAATTTTGTAGCTTCACAACATTCAAAATGCACTAAATCTACCAAAATACTTAATTCATGTGTCAAATCAAGTCATTCTTCACAAGACTAGAAAAAGGTTTCCCTCAACAAACACACTGTCTCACTTTGTCAAAAAACAGGTACAACACACAATGTTTTCTTTTGTAAAATGTCTTTACAAAACAAGAATGACACTGTTTACTGTTTATAATTCACTGCAGTTTGTGTAACATGACAAATAACTTTTTGTCATGTAACATACAATTTATTTCTCACTCAGATACAAACATCACCAAAGCTTTATGTTCTATACAGGCCAATTTACACATGCTTACATTCTCTTAAGTTCAAGACCTAACACAACACAAAAATGAGTAAGACTGAAATTTGCTACATTTCTACAGTAACACCATATTGAAATATATTCTGAATCTAAAAAACAACAAATACAATCAAAATAATTAGATGTAAGCTGAACACCTACACAAGTGTTAGTCTTTGTTTCATAACCATCTAATTTTAACATGGATTATGTAACAAACTACTGTGAATTATAAACAGTAGATAATGTCATTTTTGTTTTGTAAAGAAGTTTTGTTGTCATTGTTTTGTTTTATGAGTGACAAAGTGTGTTTGTTGGGGGGAACCTTTGCTTGTGAAGAATGAGACATACGTTTTTTTGGTAGTTTTAGTGCATTTTGAATGTGAAATTAACTGCTGTGAACCTGAAAGTTGGTTAGGTCATATTTCAAAACTCTTCACTCAGTTCTCCTAAATATTGAGAAATGCGCCCTAGCGGTGGTAAAAGAAAACTATTTTAATTTAATTTGGGTAAATCCCAGCATCTTCTCTAGTTTATTTGAGAAGTTCCACATATTATTAGACATTGGTAACTGTATTGGTAGTTAGTAAGCTCTTTAGGCCTGTACCTCAACTGTGACAGAACTGGTTTTTGAAGCCTATTGAAATGGAAATTGCTAATGGGGGATGTGCAGCAAGCTAAATTCTAAATACACATGAAATTACCCATGTTAGAATATCGAGGATAATAATGAGTTATGGCCAAATCATTCAATCTTTAGACCACAGTTTAAAATTATATCTTAAACAAAAAGAGTTTGTTTGACTCATCAAGTTTTTAGTATCTGTGACATTCTCACTGCATTTTATCATTCTGTCTCTTTAGTCACTCAGGATGATGGTGTGAACGATCCTATAGGGCAGAGATACTTTGACCATCTACACGTGTTTGTGTAAATGTGCTTAACACTAATTCTGAATGATAAATAAGGCCCATTTACAGCTGCTATTACAGTTTTTTTGTCTTATTTTTTACCATCACTAGGACACATTTCAAAATTCACTTTTTCAAAATTATTCACACGGTTATTATTCTGACAGAAATTTGCATTTCTACATTAGTACCATATTGAAATATATTCCAAAACTAAAATAAAAAATACTATCATAACAATTAGATGTAGCTGAACACCTACATAAGTATCATTCTTTCATTTTCATCATCTATACAAAAGGGGAAACAGACATCATTTTGTACACTAATGTAAACATGAACAATGTAACAAACTGCAGTGAATTCTGAACAGCAAAAAACAGCAGAAAATATTGTATAATACTGCCTGTTGTTTGTGGGTTTTTTTTATGAGTGATAAGTTTGTTTGTTGGGTGAAATTGTTGCTACTGTTCAGGAAGAATGGCATGATTGAAGTGTTTTGGTGGTTTTAGTGCAGTCTGAATGTGAAATTAACTGCTGTAAAGCTGAAAGTTGGTTTGGAGAACTGAGTGAAGAGTTTTGAAAAAGTGACATAAATATTGAAAAATGTGTCCTAGCAATTGTTAAAAACTATAATGAGTCACAGACACTTATCTGTTCTAATTTAATTCTAATATAACATTCTAATCTTGTCAGTTAATGGATAATGATTGGGCAAACTGGGCAAACAAGCATCACCTGTCAGTCAGGGGAAAAAATGCAAAATGAACATCCATACTTCATATATTTCAATTGAGTCAACATAAAAAAATATGAGATCTGACCTCCAAAATCATAACAGTGTGTTTGTGATAGTAAGAAATGGCAAAGCAACCAAACAGGTGTCGCACTTTACCATCTAACAGGGGACTCTGACTGTCATTTTGTTTAACAGAATCACTATTCGCTATATGAAGTGGTAATATTTTTTAATTGAACAAAATAATTTAATTTAGATGTTACCATTTTTATTAATCATTCCATCCCCATTTCCACACAAGTTAAAGTGTAAATGATAGAGTTAAGCAGCATGTGCATGTTGTAGTGATTTCACTACACAAAAGGACACTGGTCCCCTGTTAAATGGTACACCTGTTTGCTTGCCTTCACATTTAGCAATATTTCGTATCTCTGAATATAATAGCAATGTTCATAACAACAATACACCAGTTCTTGTCATAAAAATACGTAGTATGTGATATGATATTGTTGTAATCAATTTAAATTATATTTAAATATATTTAAAAACTGAAAATTATATAACCAATACACACTTTCAATTTCTTACCCAACTGATAATTTTCGCTTAAGACATATCCATCTGTGTTTACATTAATACTTGCCAAGACCGGTATTTTGATATAACTGTGTGTGTGTTTGTTCGAGTACAATGAGCCACGAAAGAGAACTGAATCCGGGATCACACAAGGTGTGTGTCTGACAGTGTGAGTTATCAAAATTAGTTGTTTTCCACAGCTTATTGCACTTAATAACTCTTTTTAATGTCAAGCAAGTCTCCTACCCAATCTATTCTCTGTTATATGTGTCAACCTAAAACTTTAACTTTTTGCATTGTTTTGAAATAAAATATTAAAATCATTCAGATATCACATGCTATTGCAATATGCATATCGTGATATGTACATTTGCAATATTTCGATATATCGTGCAGCCCTAATTTTCAATGCAGCAAGTCAACATATAAAATTGAGATTTGGGGTCAGATTTACTTACAGTTTGCAACAGCACAAACCCACTTTCAGGATTTACTAAAGATAGTGAAAAATTAGCTCTGAAAAGGTGTGGACACAGATATTTTTTGCAGCTAACCTTATTGCATATGCATTTGTAGGAATTTAACTTTTAGATGCAAAAGTCTTAAACCGGATCCTAATTTGCACTTCTCTTGTTAGATTGCGTTGGTCATTATGGAAGTGATCCGGCTGCGTCACTGTGTTCTTTAATTTGTGCTTCGTCAGTAAAAAAATAGATTCCAATGATCTTTTCGCAATTAAAATTTTTGATAACTGATGGTTTGGTCATTTTTTTTTTTTAATGTATATTGTGTATGTCTATGTATGTATATTGTGATCTCTTCTGCCATGTGTGAACAACATATATATATATATATATATATATATACACAATGAAGATAGACTTCACTGCCAGTTCACACACACAGCTCCATTGCAGGCTATGGAGGTCCCCTGTTGGATAGGTAGACATCGGTCAGAGTTGCAGGTCCCCTCTTGGCATTTTTAAAAAAAAAAATTAAAAAATGCTTGTTTGAAGTTATATTATGAAAAAAGACCTTAAAAGAAAATTTTGTATGTCATTTTTGTTTCTTCAAAATGACCAGAAACACTGGTCCCCTCTTGGCCAGAGTAGAGTGATAGTCCCCTGTTAGTAATATAGGCGTCTATGTGTGTGTGTGTGTAGGTGTGTGTGTGTGTGCGTGCGTGCGTGCGTGCGTGCGTGCGACAACAAGCAAGAGAGAGGAAGTTGTCAGAAAGATAGAGGGAGGGAGACAGAGAGAATGTGTGAGTGGTAAAATATTATCAGGTCAGTGTGAAGAGGGAGAGGGGTCAGATAATAAGACTCAATCGCGCTGAGTGAAATGTACTGGGAGAGAAAATGCTGACGTGTTCCCTCCACTCCATCCAATTCTGGAAGCACCGGCCCTCTCCTTCGCTCTCTCTCTCTTTTTTATGCAGTGGTGTGGGTTCCATGGCCCACAAACTTTAGCACTTTACTGTCCATTCACGTCCCCATCTATCACAATGAAGGGTTGATGAAGAGACAGCAGGGTGAATGAGTGGAGAAGAGCAAGGGAGGGGAAGAATAAAACGAGAGATGGGGCCCATATTGAAACGGGAGGTCAGAGAAGATGAGCATCGTGGCCAACCTTGTGTGTCCCGTTCTCTTATTTACCGCTCCACCACCGTAAGCCTATTACTGATGCTATCTCTCTCACACACAAGACAAACTCAAACAAACAGCACACATATGACCTTTTGGGAACACAGCTAAAAAATACTCATTTGAATAAAACCAAACTCCACCAAACAACCCCATACACACAGTGGTGCTAAACATGCTACATTAGTGTAAAAAATTTGCATGTGCATGTCCTTGTACAGACAAACACACACGGACCTTTAAAGGGATAGTTCACCCAAAAATGAAAATTACCTCATGACTTACCCTCAAGATAGTGTACATGACTATCTTCTTTCAGACGAACACAATCGGAGATATATTTAAAAATATCCTTAGTCCTCCAAGGTTTATAATGGTTGTGAATGGGGGGCATGTTTTGAAGCCCCCCCCAAAAATGCATCCATCTGTAACGGAGGCCAGCTAGTAGTCGCTGTGCGCAAGTAAACCTCACTCCTCTGATCTCAAGAGATGCTCTAGCGACTGACCCTAGAGGTTGCAGCTTTTAGCCTCCATGTTAGAGCATCCGACTCCCACGCCGGAGACCCAGGTTCGAGGCGAGTAGGACCTGGGTACAGGGGTTACACATCCATCATAAAAATAATCCATACGGTTCCAGGGGGTTAACAAAGGCCTTTTGAAGCGAAGCGATTTGTTTTTGTGAGAAAAATATCTATATTTAAAACTTTATAAATTCAAATAACTAGCTTCCAGTGGACGACCGTACGCATACTGCAAAAGTCGACTTGCACCAAATGAGCAACTCACTGACTCAATGTGTGACGCAGGATGTAGGAGTATCGTAAGCTTAGACGCCTCTCGTGGTTCAAACAAATAGGGCAACAAGCTCAAGCTCCTCTTGTCTTATATCGAAATCCTCTGTCATTTCTCTTTAAAATTTCTCGTTTTAGACTTCTAATTAATGACCCCGTGTTTTGTTTTGCTCTATCCTCTGCGCCTCCGCGTTCGTCATTGCATCATTGTGTTTGGGTCAAAGGTTGCTCTTCTGCCCTAATCGATTTGCACAGTATGCATATGGTTGTCTGTTGGAAGCTAGTTATTTGAATTTATAAAGTTTTAAATATGGATCTTTTTCTCACAGAAATGCATCGCTTCGATTCAAAAGACCTTTATTAACCCTCTGGAGCTGTATGGATTATTTTGATTATGAATGGATGCATTTTTTTTTTTTTTTTCAAAATGTGGGCCCCCATTCACAACCATTATAAACCTTGGAGGACTAAGGATATTTGAAGAGTTTGGTTCCAAAACGCTATAAATCCATTTTAATTAATTTGAGTAAAAATGTGTCTTCTTTACTAAGAAATCAGCAAGATGAAAACCACTATTTTCTGTTTCAAACTTTCACATAGCATCTTTTGGTTATAAAAACATAAAAAATTCAAATCTAGATTCTGATTTTCAAAGGTTTATTATAAAAACTGATTATTTTTTCCCAAAATGCAAAAAAATCCATGACACATTTTTTTTTTTTCAAAATGCAATTAATCCATTAATATAAAAGTTATTTTTCATATTGAAAATACACAATAAAGTAAGTTGATGACAGCCTCTGAAATTTGTTAATACTAATCTTTTATACAGGCATTTGACTAAAAATACATTCAGTCGTCGCTCCCAAAATGAATTCAACGAGTCATCTTGTTTGTGTTATAAATTAATTATGTCTGCGTTTGTCATTACCGATTACAGAGTATCTGGCACCACCGCACGGTTAAAATAAACACATTTGCCGAGTACATTGGTATTAAAAACTGCTTTTAAAAATTTTTTCATTATTCAGTTTTGATTTAGGCAGAAACTCAATTTTTTTTTAAATTGCGTTTATCGAGTCTTGAAACCAAACTCTTCATTTTTAAATATATCTCTGATTGTGTTCGTTTGAAAGAAGATAGTCATATGCACCAAGGAAGGCTTGAGGGTGAGTAAATCACAGGATCATTTTCATTTTTGGATGAACTATCCCTTTAAGGCTACATCAGGGATTTCAAAGATGGTATTCATATGATGCTAATTATCTCAGAAACCTGATAACATTAGTAGATTTAAAGGGGACCTATTATGCCCTTTTACAAATTCTTGATTTTGTTTTGGAGTCTACTAGGTTCCCTCTTTAAAACCAACACATTTTTCACACATTTTACATTGTTGCAGGCACCTCTCTTCCCAAGTCTGACAGGCCCTGTTTACACCTGGTATTAAGATGCATTTTGGTCGATCGAATCGCAAGTAGACAACGCTAAATACAGGCGTATACAGGGTCTAAAATGTTTTGAGCTTGTCCACTTTTGACCACTTCCAGAGGTAGTTGAAAATGCATTCGATCGGATTGCTTTCGTAGTGGGTTCGAACAGCCACAATAGACCGCCTGCTCTCTGCCTACTGACTTAATGCATAAACATCATGGAAAGTGCGCTAGCCAGATGGGAATTAAACTTTGTTGGCTGAGGGCCTAAGTTTGGTTTTAAGATGAAAAAAATACCATGCACAATGTTCTCTCCCCAATTCCCAATTTCTAACACTCACTTTTGCAGCTATCAGAGCAAACGAAAGCTGCTGCTATCCATATGTTTTTCCGTCGTCTCCGGTCATGTTACAGTATATGTACATTGCATGAACTTATTTCATCCTTTAGACCGAAAGATCTAAAAAATCCCATACATAGACCATCCCCTAGACCAAATCAAAACATGGGTATGTCTCCCTCGTCTACTTGTGATCCGATCGACCATCTTTACAGGGATAGTTCACCCAAAAATGAAAATTCTGTCATCATTTGCTAACCTTTAAGTTGTTCCAAACCTGTATACATTTCTTTGTTCTGCTGTATACAAAGGAAGACATTTGGAAGAATGTTTATAACCAAGCAGATCTCGCCCCCCATTGACTACCATAGCAGGAAAAATAATACTATGGTAGTCAATGGGGGCCGAGATCTGCTTGGTTACAATCATTCTTCCAAATTTGCATTTTTGGGTGAAATATCCTTTTAATACCAGGTCTAAACAGGGCCTCAGTAATAATTTGTGTAGTTCATGTCTCGATGAAGCCCCTCCTTCCGAAAAGCACATATTTA
The DNA here is from genome assembly GCA_003731715.1 of Anabarilius grahami. Classification (NCBI taxonomy): domain Eukaryota; kingdom Metazoa; phylum Chordata; class Actinopteri; order Cypriniformes; family Xenocyprididae; genus Anabarilius; species Anabarilius grahami. Next base: position 803,435 of record RJVU01021895.1, on the reverse strand, counting down.
AATGAGAAATATTGTGATGCGTACGTTCCCAGAAGAAAACTTTAAGACGATGCATTTCATTGAGTTCAGAAACAGCTTATTGATATAAATGTCTTTAAAATGAATTTGTGCTTTATAACTTTGCAGACCTTTTTCATGCTCAAACAGCAACATTACACACTAAAGAAACCTTTGAGCAGTAGCAATTTATAATATATTTAATATAAAATACAATCTTGAGCCTCATGGTTTTATATACAAAACAAAAGCTGACACACACTAACCCTCTCTTCATTTAGTGCAAAACAACTGCTCTAACACAGAGCTACAGACTAAAAGTCTCCAAGGACCCACAAACTCAAGCTGTGCCAAAGCACATCCGTTGTTTAAGCAGAGACACAATCATATTTGACAGTGATGGACATGGCAATGAAGTAGAGCCGTCTCATTGAAGTAGAACACACACACACACACACACACACACACAAACATTAGTGGGCGCAGTACAATGAGCGCTGCAAACAGGTCTGAGTATCGCTAACAAAAAGAGTCAGATTAGAGGGGTAAACTCGGTTAAATCCTCCAAAAGAGGGAAACGGCAGCGGCAGAAATAACCCAGAACAGATCGGCATGGAGCCTCTAACAAAAAAAACGATTAAGCTGTAAAACAGTCCTTTAATAGCTTAAGCCATGTGCTCCATTATCTCCCTTCCTCCACCCACATGCACTGTCTCATAGCTGCTCCTGCCCACGCGTAAATACACACACGCGCACATGCTCGTACAGTCACGTAACCCAACAGATGGGGTTTGGGGTGTGTTTTAGGTGAAGGCCACTCTATTAGTTCTTGTGAAAGGCATTTTCATACACAGTTGAGGTGAAAAACTAGGCTAATGCTATGATAAAGCACCTTAATTTAAAGTGGCATAGTTAACATTAGTTTTAATTCATGTGTCACATCACATTGCTCCCATTTCTGACCACTGAATTATGCCGTGAACAAACTCTCCACTTCAAGCTTTCAGGATTCGCAGAACTGATTCAAGTGTGAAATTCTCAATAGTTTTCAAGTGTTAATCTCGGCAAGTCGGCACATTTCTCATTTTAACCGAAGCATATTTAAAATATCTGAGGCTTCTTTGATTTGAGACAACTGCACAATGAAATCTTACTCTGCTATGCTTTTCAGCTACCTTTTCATCTCCATGTGCAAGGTTTTTTTGAGAGTGGAACTTTGTCTGATTAAAATAATTTTTCACTTCCTCAAACCCCTAACTTCTCAACTTGTGATGCAGGGAAATGTGATTATATGAAACTTGCATAAATAGCTGAAGGCATGATGGTGCATGAGATAAATAATAATGTTTAGTCGAAGGCTAATTGCTGAGTGCGTGCATCTGCATGTAATTTCTATCACGACTTAATGTGTTGACAAGTGTACAAGACCTTGATCAGTGATAGATGAAAAAATGACTTTTGATATATAAGGTGAAGCATAAATTAGAGCTTCGTAGCTGTTATTATTACAGCCTACTAGATGATGTTCCATTATATTTGCCTTTATCTATTAAATAATGTCAAACAAATTAACATGTCAAGCACAACATGAACATATAATTTCCTGTTTTCTTTCTTAAAGGAATAGTACAGGTGAAGGTCCCTTCAACCCTTGTATTATGTTCGAAAGTGGGTACATCTTTTATGTACGTCTTTTAATTCATGAAAAATCATACACACAATATATAAATATACAGTACAGTCCAAAAGTTTGGAACCACTAAGATTTTTAATGTTTTTAAAAGAAGTTTCGTCTGCTCACCAAGGCTACATTTATTTAATTAAAAATACAGTAAAAAACAGTAATATTGTGAAATATTATTACAATTTAAAATAACTGTGTACTATTTAAATATATTTGACAAAGTAATTTATTCCTGTGATGCAAAGCTGAATTTTCAGCATCATTACTCCAGTCTTCAGTGTCACATGATCCTTCAGAAATCATTCTAATATGCTGATCTGCTGCTCAAGAAACATTTAATGTGTACAATTGTACAAAATATTTGTGTACAATATTTTTTTTCAGGATTATTTGATGAATAGAAAGTTCAAAAGAACAGTGTTTATCTGAAATCTAATCTTTTGTAACATTATAAATGTCTTTACTGCCACTTTTGATCGATTTAATGCATCCTTGCTGAATAAAAGTGTTCATTCCTTTAATTTCTTTAAAAAAAATAAAAAATTCTTACTGACCCCAAACTTTTGAACAGTAGTGTATAATGCTACAGAAGCTTTGTATTTCAGATAAATGCTGTTCTTTTGAACTTTCTATTCATCAAGGAATCCTGAAAAAAAAAATTGTACACAAATATTTTGTATAATTGTACACATTAAAGGTTTCTTAAGCAGCAGATCAGCATATTAGAATGATTTCTGAAGGATCATGTGACACTGAAGAAGTAATGATGCTGAAAATTCAGCTTTGCCATCACAGGAATAAATTACTTTGTGAAATATATTCAAATAGAAAACAGTTATTTTAAATTGTAATAATATTTCACAATATCACTGTTTTTACTGTATTTGTAATTAAATAAATGTAGCCTTGGTGAGCAGACGAAACTTCTTTTAAAAACATTAAAAATCTTAGTGGTTCCAAACTTTTGGACTGTACTGTATATATATATATATATATCTCACAAATTATAAATTAATCATTGATCTCCCTTTGCTTTGAACTTTGAGTGTCCTAACTTTGCAGATGTTGTTTATGCTCAAACAGCAACATTACACACTAAGTAAAGTTAAAAAAGTGAAAACATAATCAACCACCCTTTTAAACGAAAATTGTTGCCAAAAAAAAAATAAAAATCTGACAACTAAATTTTTTGTTTTGGGTCAAATTGACCCACAACATAATACAAGAAAGTAAACAGGAAGTTTAAGATGAAAATTCTGTAATCATTTACTCACCATTATGTCGTTCCAAACCTGTATGACTTTCTTTTATCTGTGAAAGACAAAAGATGGAATATCTTATTGTGAGTGATTCATGAGTGACTTTTTTTTTTTCAATCTTCATTAAAATCGAATGACTTGCTCTGTCTCTGAAATTACTGAACTTTTCGGGTGACATCAACCTCTTCCTTCCAAAGAACGTGTAAATACCTGGAGAGAGATATCTGTTAGCATTCCCATATGTGCCAGAGCTAACCAGGCCAACCTTTGAGCTTCCAACCGTCTGTCACATTCAGACAACTTTTCATGATCCAATCAAATCTCTTGAGACATGAGAAAAAATATATTCCACAACTTGCTATTAGTTTTTAAAGTAAACACAATTCCACTTTTAAATTAATCCGAGATGATTGCAAAAATGTTCTTAAAAAAAATAATGAAGGAAAAAAATATAAATTAAATTAAACCACCTGTCCTCAGACATACAGTGCCCTCCACAATTACTGGCACCCTTAGTAATTATGAGCAAAGGCGGCTGCGAAAATAAATCTGCATTGTTTATCCTTTTGATATTTCTTTCAAAAAATTCACAAAATTATAACCTTTCATTGAAGGAAAAGAATTGAAAGTGGGGGGAAAATCACATTATGAAATAAATGTTTTTCTCCAAAACACATTGGCCACAATTATTGGCACCCTTTTTTTCAAAACCTTTTGCAACCTCCTTTAATAACAGCTCTGAGTCTTCACCTATAATGCCTGATGAGTTTGGAGAGCACCTGACAAGAGATCAGAGACCATTCATTCATGCAGAATCTCTCCAGATCCTTCAGATTCCCAGCTCCATGCTGGTGCTTTTGCTCTTTAGTTCACTCCACTAATTTTCTTTAGGGTTCAGGTCAGGGAACTGGGACGACCATGGCAGAAGCTCATTTTGTGCTCACTGACACATTTTTGTGGTGGTTTTGATGTTTGTTTTGGATCGTTGTCCTGATGGAAGATCCAACCACGGCCCATTATTGGATTTCTAGCAGAAGGTCAGGTTTAGATTTTTTATCTGTTGGTATTTGCTAGAATCCAAAATACCATGTATCTGAACAAGATGTCCAGGACCTCCAGCAGAAAAATAGGCCCACAACATTAAAGATCCAGCAGTATATTTAACCGTGGGCATGGGGTACTTTTTATCCATGTGTGCACCAAACCCATCTGGTGGGTTTGCTGATAAAAAAAGCTTTTTTTAGTTTCATCTGACCATAGAAGACGGTCCCGTTTGAAGTTCCAGTCTTGTCTGACAACTGAGTATGCTGGAGATTGTTTCTGGATGAGAGCAGAGTATTTTTCTTGAAACCCTCCGGCACAACTTGTGGGGATGTAGGTTCTGTTTGATAATTTTTTTTTAGGCTTTCTGAAACTCAAGACTCAACTAATCTCTGCAATTCTCCAGCTGTGATCCTTGGAGAATCTTTGGACACTCAAACTTTCTTCCTCTCCGCGCATTAGGACGATTTAGACACATGTCCTCTTCCAGGCAGATTTGTAACATCTTTAGTTGATTGGAACTTCTTAATTATTGCCCTGATGGTGGAAATGGGGATTTTCAATGCATTAGCTTTTTTCTTATAGCCATTTTCTATTTTGTGAAGCTCAACAATCTTTTGCTGCACATCTGGGGCCGTATTCACAAAACGTCTTAAGACTAAAATTATCTCCTAACTTGCCGATTTAGGAGAAACTCTTAAAAATAATGGGCGTGTCAGTCCTAATTTTAGGAGTCATACATTTTTGCTCTAAGAGTATTTCACAAAGCATTTTAGCACTAAAACTAGCTCCTAAATCTGTGAAACGTTAGGAGTAGTCAAGAGGACTCCTAAGTCACTAAGACCAAATCACAAACAGTCCTAATCCACCCAAAGACACTGTACACCATTGAGGCATTGGCAATAGAGCCTTGGGTGCTGAACCTTTTCTTCATAAATGCAATACATTTTGATTTATAGATTTAAATCTACGATGAGACGCCAAAAATAAATCTTTAACAAATAAATAAGCGTATTTGGTGTGCTGTCCAATGGTATTGAGGGCTCCGAGATGCAGATATCCAAGAGGCGGTCCACAATTCACTGTATATACTAGTTTAATTAGAGACACTTAGCCTACATTTTAAAACCTTTATTTGAATATGGCAACATTTTTATTAAAAATATTTATTTGAATAGGGCAACATTTGTATTTTAAAACCTTTATTTTAATATGGAAACATGACACCTCATTCTACAATATTTCTATGATTAAATCGCTGGCTCCTCCTCATCAGCCAATCACTGCGTGTATAGTCCATAGCAACGAGGTCAACCCCGCCCTAACTCTTAGCTTAAGACTTCAGTCTATTCCTTAGTAAAAGTTGGTCTCAGCAGCTTTGTGAATAGGTTTTAAGAGAAAACTCTTAGCTAAAAACTTTTACTGCTTTTTAGGAGAACTCTAAGTGGTAAGATAAAATGTTTTGTGAATACAGCCCCAGAACTATATTCTTTGGTTTTTCTCATTGTGATGATTGATTAAGGGAATTTGGCCTTTCTGTTTACACATATTTGTACTCCTGTGGAACAGGAAGTCATGACTGGACAATTTCATTCTCCTAGTCACCCTGGTGTGCTAAAAAATGTAAATATGAATGGGAATATACTTCAGAGATATTTTACTCATAAGACTTTCTAGGGGTGCCAATAATTGTGGCCAACATGTATTGGAGAAAAACATTTATTTCATAATGTGAGTTTCCGCCCACTTTCAATTGTTTTACTTAGATGAAAGGTTAGAATTTTGTGAATTTTTTTAATGAAAGATCAAAAGGATGAACAATGCAGATTTATTTTCACAGCTGCCGTTGCTTATATTTACTAAGGGTGCCAATAATTGTGGAGGGCACTGTACATGACTCAATACTTAACATAGATTAAAATATACACTACCATTCAAAAGTTTGGGGTCAGTAAGATTTTTTAATTGTTTTAAAAAGCAGTTTTTTTTTTTGTGCTTAATTATTTATTTGATCAAAAATTAAGTAAAATAGTGAAGTTGTGAATTATTATTATTAAAATATTAAATAACTGTGTTCTATTTGAATATATATTAAAATGTAATTTATTCCTGTGATAGCAAAGCTGAATTTTCAGCATAATTTTCCAGTCTTCAGAGTCACATGATCCTTCAGAAATCATTCTATTATGCTGATTTTGGTGCTCAAGAAACATCTCTTATTATTATCAATGTTAAAATCAGTTGTGCTGCTTAATATTTTTGCAGAAACCATGATACATTTTTTTATGATTCATTGATGAATATAAAAGTTCAACAGCATTTATTTAGAAAACTTTTGTAACAATTAAATGTCTTTACTGTCACTTTTGATTGATTGATTGATTGATTGATTGATTGAATCAATCCTTGTTAAATAAAAGTGATGTTCTAAAACATATTTAAACATCACTAATATACACT
>RJVU01021895.1:777115-795587 GCA_003731715.1 Anabarilius grahami | reverse complement strand
AGCAAAGGGTCTGAATACTTAGGACCATGTGATATTTCAGTTTTTCTTTTTTAATAAATCTGCAAAAATGTCAACAATTCTGTGTTTTTCTGTCAATATGGGGTGCTGTGTGTACATTAATGAGGGGAAAAAAATGAACAAATGATTTTAGCAAATGGCTGCAATATAACAGAGTGAAAAATTTAAGGGGGTCTGAATACTTTCCGTACCCACTGTATATATATAAATATATATATATACACACCTTTAAATTTTTTGTTTTATTTTTATGAAAAAATAAATCGTCACTATGAGATGTCAACTCCATCACACAAATTGCAAAGAAACAGTTCGGCATTTTTAGACAAATAAAGTTGACCCTATTTGTATGGCAGAAAAACAACATGGCTACTGTATGTGTGATATGCAAAATATGGATATTTAAGTCACTGTCAGCTGTCAGATGGTAAGATTTCCTGTCTGACTGTGGAGACAATTCAATAGATGGAACTGAAAATCAGTGTGAAACCATCTTGTAGTCTCAGTTCATTGATTCGTCAAGGTGAATGCCAAGATTTGTCAATATTTCTAATAAATATTTGACACATTATTTTTGTATCTGACAGTGTTGACCCATATTGAGCGATAGGCAAGGAAAAACACACTCTGAAAAAAAGAAAGAAAAAAAAAACAAAGAAGAAGTGAAAGATGTACCCAAACATTAATTCCTTTTCAGTTTTTTTCAGGCTGTATTTTACAGAATCAGTGGCTGATTTTAACTAAAATATACTTAAAGACTATTTTATTAATGATTGTAGAGTTCCTGATGACTGCAGGTGTTCTCTCCTCAGTCTAGGTAGGTGAGAGCCATTAGTTTAGCTCCGAATTTCACCTCTCCCGCTTTGAAAGTACTTAAAAAGCAGCTGAGCAGTCTCTCGGCACACGTGCAGCTGCCTCGCCAAAGCTCCAGAGCGCCGTTAAGGGGCTTTCCCCAAAGGCTCTCTCAAATCTCTTTTCAACCAGCCTCTTTCGCTTCCTTTAAGTCACCATCACGCCATTCTCTAGCTCCCTTTCTCTCGGTGAAAGTGTCCGTGGAGACCACGGCTGGATGACTGGCCCACCCTCCACCTGCACCGACTCAAGTCACAGAGTCGCGGGCTCACGGCCCCCCTAAGGAGAGCCTTGGGAAAGAAAGTCTCGCTAACAGATGGAATCTATTGTCTAGAGGGAGAGTGGAATAAAAGGAGAGAGTGGTGGAACTCAAGGGTGCAAATGTGGAAAGAGAAGGGGGTGGCGGCGGTGTTAACACTTCAGGGTGGCGCGGGTGGGCTTCAGTTAACTTGGATGGTTGCCTTGCTTGGGTTTTAATGAACCTTTGAGCCAATGAACTTAATGAGGCGTAGTCTCTTAGCCAAAAACCCATCCACACACACAAACACACACTCAAACCTGACATCAACACCACACTCGCTACTCTGCTAGAGAGGAATTATGGCACGGTCAGACTGTGTCTCTATTCTCTCTGCCTTTATTGGTGCTAGAAGAGGCATTCATTGACATATTATTTTATATATATATATATATATATATATGGTTGTTCATGAGTCTCTTGTTTGTCCTGAGCAGTTAATCTGAGCTCTGTTCTTCAGAAAAATCCTCCAGGTCTTGCAGATTCTTCAGTTTTCAAGCATTTTTTGCATATTTGAACCCTTTCCAGCAGTGACTGAATGATTTTAAGATCCAACTTTTCACACTGAGGACGACTGAGGGACTCAAACTCAACTATTAAAAAAGGTTCAAACATTCACTGATGCTCTAGAAGGAAACACGATGCATTAAGAGTCGGGGGGTGAAAACTTTTGAACGGGATGAAGATGTCACAATTTTTCTTATTTTGCTTAAATATCATTGTTTTTCATTTAGTACTGCCCTTCGGAAGCAACAGAAGATACTTGCATGAAGAAAAATTAAGTACAATTTACCTTGATATTTGAATTAAAAAGTTTTTTGCTGACCCCTGTCCACCCCCAAAAGCACCAACAGTGGGCACATGAGCATCAGAACCACGGAGCAATGGAAGAAGGTGGCCTGGTCTGATGAATCACATTTTCTTTTACATCACATGGATGGCCGGGTGCGAGTGAGCCGCTTACTTGGGGAACACATGGCACCAGGATGCACTACGGGAAGAAGGCAAGCCGGTGGAGGCAGTGTGATGCTTTGGGCAATGTTCTGCTGGGAAGCCTTGGGTCCTGCCATCCATGTGGATGTTATTTTGACACGTACCACCTACCTAAGCACTGTTGCAGACCATGTACACCCTTTCATGGAAACGGTATTCCCTGGTGGCTATGGCCTCTTTCAGCAGGATAATCCACCCGGCCACAAAGCAAAAATGGTTCAGGAATGGTTTGAGGAGGACAACAACGAGTTTGATGTGTTGACTTGACCTCCAAATTCCCCAGATCTCAATCCAATCGAGCATCTGTGGAATGTGTTGAACAAACAAGTCTGATCCATGGAGGCCCCATCTGACAACTTGCAGGACTTAAAGGATCTGCTGCAACATCTTGGTGCCAGATACCACAGCACACCTTCAGGGGTCTAGTGGAGTCCATGCCTCGACGGGTTAGGGCTGTTTGGCAGCAAAACCATATGTATATATGAATGTGTTTTTATTGTATTTTCCATTTTCATTTAACTTTTAATAGACGTTTTAGTACACCTTTGACACTGTCACCTTTGGCTTGCTTAGTTGGGGTTTAAAAGACACTTAATATTCAATCATACTACATTATCGATTTGATTGCACTGACACTATTGGATGAGAAGAAAAACTTGAAATGAACTGAGCTGGATGATGACATCTTCTGTAGAGCTGCTTTTATAGCTGTATCGACTTTGCTTCTTGACAAATTTTGCAACATCAGCACTGTTATTGAACTGAATCAACAATGAACTGACTTGAGCTGAATAACGACACTATTGTTTTTGTAGAGCTGCTTATAGCTGAACTGAACTTGTTTGAGAATTGATAAACTTTATACAATTACTGAACTGAACTGAATCAACACTGAACTGACTTGAGCTGAATAATGAAACTGTCTTTGCAGAGTTATTTTAGGGCAGAAATTTGAATTTTCTCATATTTGTTTTCATCAATAGTTATTTTCCTGTTTACTACTGCAAATAAAGTTTCATATAAATAATCAGTTTTAAAAGTCATTTTAATACATCAATTTTAGTAATTTTGTTTTTAGTTTTAATTAACTGTACTAACCCATTAACACACAAACACAAACCTGACATCAACACCACACTCGCTACTCGGCTAGAGAGGAATTATGGAGGTCAAGGTTGGACAATGTCACTATTCTGTTTGTCTTTATTAGCACAAGAAGAGGTATTCGAGAGCTCTGGCTTTCATCATTTCCTTGTCCGCCTCTTTGTATGACTGTTGTGTGACACAAAAAGAAGATCGCCACCTAGACCTGGTGCCTTTCAGTCCCTTGATGCATTCTTAGCACACATACTCAAGATCACACACACACACATTCTGAACACTGATTGCAGTTTTACTGTCCCTGGTGCAAGTGAGGACCTCATTATATACCAACACAAACCAGGACAGACAAAGAAAAAGAGGTGCGTGTGTGTATGTGCGGTGCTCTATTAAACTGACAAAGCTTCTAATTAACCAGACCTTTTGTGTATCGTCTGTTGAAGCCGTATAAAAAGGCACGCCTTGATATGGAGAGGAATGCGAGAGTGGAATGCACAAATCTGAATGGGCCATGACAAGAATGTCCCACTTCAAAGAAACTCCTTTCTAACAGCTCCTATTTGAGTGGATACATCCTCACAATACTTGGAGAAAACAAGGAGCAAATTAAATGCCATTCCAACTATATAAACACACACACACAGGCGGATGAGCTCATTGATATGATGCTTGCGCAAAAACAAATAATCTGCATTGTTAAGCGAAAAATGGGAATTTGTGTGGACAGACAAACAGACAGACAGATAGACAGATAGACAGATAGATAGACAGACAGACAGACAGACAGACAGCATGGGTGATTGGTCTTTTTTAATTAGAAAGGATGAAGGAAAAACATGGAGTCATGATCCCATTAGAGGGAGAAATAAATAGGGGGAGGATGGGAGGATGTGTACATTTTTTACAAGTAAAGTGTTTGAACTCTCCTGCCTGAGCGAACCATTCATTATGACTCTCATTACAGTAAACACACAGTTTATTATAAAATAACACGCTCAAGCTCAGCACACCAAGACGAGCTATGCATACATACACAAACGAGAACATACAAACATGCTGTATCGCATAACTCAATGACGCCAACAAGTGCCTACAGTAATTTTCTTTTTAATCAAGCTTAAACAACCATACCTAACCATTTGTACTTTATTTTAGACATATTAATGTCAGCACTTTGATATGACAACAACAAATCTCAATACAGACACACAAACACAACCTTTCCATATTCATGTTTTTATCCTTATATTTAATACAGACATGAGTGTAAATTTGAATTGAATAGGCCACACCTCACAGGAAGTTAAACTGGAATGTCAGGAAAAGGAATGTATTTAATTTAAAAGTAATTCAACAGTTTGCTTTAACCTAATTAAATAAAGAGATAATTCAGTCTTTTTCCCCCTCAGAATTTGACTTTTTAACTCACAATTGGCGTTCGCAAAGACCCACCCTCTTAAGTTACTGTTGCTATGTCACGCCACATGTTCTCACGCAGTGAAAAAAACATTGTGGAGTAAAGAGGACACTGACAAGGCGTCGACAGACAAGACAGAGCAGGTTACATTTGATCTTAAACAAAGTCTCAAATTTCATATTTTGTCATTTTTAAAGGAACAATAAATACCGTTTTGTAGCTCTTTAATGTGTCCTAACAGATCGCTGTAGCTCCTCAGATCAGCAGCTCGTAAACCGATCATCTCTTTTTACTAGTTAATTTATAGCACCAAATAAACATAAATGAACATCAGAAGGAATGTTGTTTCAACCGCGGAAAGACATCAGTACACACCATTTTCAAGTTCAAGTCCACGTTAATCCAAAGTCACTTTAAGACAAAACATTTCACTCGGCGGCCATCTTTGAAACGCCTCTTGGGCATTCAAGTGCAGCTCCTATCTCTTTGAATGGGGAAATATCAAATTTTCCAAAGCTGTTTGCCAAACTTTCGATTAAATTTGATATTGGAAATCATCAATGAAATCCGACAACAACTATCTCATAAATTTTGTTTCTAAATGCTCAAATCATAACAAAAAAACCAAGGTATTTTTTAGGCTGGATCAAGCTAATGTGCAATCCTAAATGCCTCTTGTGCCTCATTTTCATCTGACTGTTTCTATAGGAACCGGTGCTTCTAACGGCTACTGCAGTGACGCAATGAATTTACCAATCAGTGACTGGCTCTTATTTAGAAGGTGGGACTTATTCCGCCATATTGCGTGTTGCACTTTCTCCCATTCAAAACAATACGAGTGACGCGTCTTGTGTTATTCTATAGTCTTTGGTTAATCTAGTCTTTGGTTAATCTTACTCCCCTGACTGCTTTGTCGGAGATAACGGCAGATTTGGCGTTATGACTGGTTAGATCGCCTGTCAATCAAACTCCCGGAGAAGGGTCAATTGTGAGTTTATTTCTCACAATTCTGAGAAAAACAGTCAGAATTGTGAGAAAAGAAGTTAGAATTGCGAGTTTATATATCGCAATTTTTTTTTTCAATTCTGACTTTTTTTCCTCACAATTATGACTTTTTTCTTGAAATTGCCAGTTTATATCTTACTATTTTGACTTCTTTTATCACAATTCTGACTTTTTTCGCAATTCTAACTGCTTTTATGGCTATAGACCCTTTTCACAGACTGTGTTGACGCATTTTAACGGTCATCAATATCGTAAATTCTGCAAAGTTTTTTATATTTTCTTTTCTTTTTTTAAAGTATGTACATTTATAACTCTTTACTTAGTATTATGTTACCTTTGCATCAAATTACAAAAAACTAGTTAACGCTGCTGTGAAAGTGTTTCTAATACAGCAGCTATGGGAGTGATGGTAAAAATTACATCTTTCTCTCTTCTGACTGCCGTTATCAATCCTCTTTTTGAAAGTTGTGAAAACACTATTGTGGAGTTTTTCTTTTGCTATTTGAAAAAATGGAAACACAAAAAAATATATTTAATGTATTCTCTCATTCACCGCTATGGAATTTTACCCAACTATGACGACTTCTGCTTCTGAGAAACTTGGAAATGTGAAAAGGGTCTATTCTGACATCTTTTATCGCAATTCTGACATCGCTGTTGTGAGTTTTCAGTATAGCCTCGCAACTCTGAAAACAAAAGTCATAATTGCGAGATGTAAAACAGTCAGAATGGTGAGATAAAAAGTCGCAATTATCTTTGACATTTTTTTTATTATTATTATTCAGTGAAGGAAACAAGCTTCCATATATTTCAGCCTTGCAAGTGACTATGTATGTTATATATAATTGTTCTGAACATAAGTAGCAGATGAACTGAATAAAAATGTGAATTTACTCTTGGTTACCATGTTTACCACTGTACAGAAAGCAGTGCTGCACTTACAAACACCACGTTGTTAGTGGCCTATTTCAATGTCAAAATGACGAATTTCGCTTAAAGGTGACGAGTTTGCAGGTATGTACTCACGACGCCGGGGCATAAATATCATTGGAGCTCATTGCATGGACTGAAAGAAAACACATGAGGTAAATGATGACAGAATGCTTATTTTTTTCATGAACTATCCCTTTAAGGCATTAATTATTCTTTAAGAATTCTCTACATGCTGAGAGATCTCCACAAGGAGATTCTGTCAGGTTCCCCTGGGGACACTTTAAGGAATTTTGTCCCCACAAGCATTACAAAACCTGCCCACATAAGCACATATGTACTTAGACTGGTAAGACACAAGCCACAAACCTCATGTAATGATTTCTGGTTAGCCAGTCTCTCTTTTTCTATGTATTTCTGAATGTACTTCCAGCAAAGATGTACCTGCTTCCACATGCTCTTATTTAAATGCCTTTGATTGCTTTATTTCATTGGTAATAGTTGAGGCCAATAAGCCACTGTGTGTGTGCGTGTGTGTTTGTGTGCATGTGTGTGTGTAAGGAGCAGTGTGGCTGTGTGAGATAGATGGAATGCTGAGAGCTCAGAGTTGCCTGGTCGACATTCCTCCACAACCCTAAGACTAATTGATTGGGGTGTCAGAGTGTGTGTGTGTGTGAGAGAGAGAGAGAGAGAGAGAGTAAGAGTTCATGTGTGTAAGGGTGAATGTCTGCCAGATGGCTGAGGGATTGCAGTTCGATTAGTGTGAATGGGCATGAGCCTAGCAATTTTGTGCTTAAGAGTGTGTGCATGCACTGCAGTGATTTTAAAACCTTAAACTCGCTCTAAAAGACAGGACTTTGTGCTATTATTGCTTATTGCACAAAAGATTTGTTAAAAAAAATGAGTGCATGACTGCTTACTGAACAAACCGTTCCCCTTCTCTCATCTCAGAATAAACAACTGCATTTGCAATTGTTGCTTGTCGTGTTAGCGTCATGACCAAAGATTTATTTGAGAAAGAATCTCACTGAATGTAACCATGGAGATCATGAGGAAATGACGCTCGTTTCGCTCCCACCTATGGCTAACAAAAGTAGTTAACTATACCATATGTGCACCTCCAAATCTCAAGGGTTAAACTGAGAAGTCATTTAAAACCACTCTCAGCCATCGATGAGAAGATGATATGGATGTTTCATGTAATTATTTTAATTGTCCACAATTAGCCTTAACAATACTCTTCAGATGTTACCTCTCCCTAAAATGTGGTTTTAAATGTTAAACAATCTCACCTGGGATTTTCTAAATGCAGCATCTGACTGATGCCGTATGTTGGTTTGTATCGAATATCCAAGATAGTTTTATGAGTGCCAGTAAATGTTGTTCCTGATTAGTGAATTTCCCATTGCACTTTTACCTAATGTTTGATTAAATACCATTCCTTCAGTGTGTAATCCAGCAAAATCAGCTATCCACACCGTACCTCTCAGCACGGATCCCTTTGTTAAAGCACATTTTACCTGTCTCTCTGTCCCTGTCAGTGTCATTAAGTATCATTAGAGGTGAGCCATCTGTGGTGCTACTATGAGCCATGAAGACCTGCAGGACTCGGTGTGTATGTTCGGGGCGGGTGGAAGGGTTCCACATGCTCCATTGTTTCCGAGCGCTCAAAAGAGCCTTCCCTACAGCCTTAATGGAACAGACTGGATAATATTTAACTAATGATTCTCTTGCCTTCTCTCCCAGTTCCTTTCACCCTCCCTCCCTTTCTGCTCTGTTCCCACTAACCATAGCCATTTCCAAAGTTAATGACACAAAAATGGAGACAGAAAGAGCAGCTGATAGGGAGGAGAGAAGCTGAATGAGGAAAGAAAAAAGAAAATGATTGAGGGAGCAGGAAAAAAGAAAATATGAGAATTGAGAATCAGGTGTATTGAGAGAAACTTGACAGACAAAGCAGCGAATAGAAATGTATCATGCCAGTAAGCCAGTTTTCAGTTGTCATTTGTTTATTTACCACTTGTTTATTTTAAAATTATATATATATATATGTCATTGACTAATAATAGAGATATAATTAACTTTGAAGTTTTATTAAGTGTTAACAATGAGATTATGTGGTTTTTATAATCAATTAACAGCACTTTTGTCATTTTTACAAGATGGACAAAATATTTCACCAAAAAAGTCATTTGGTTTAACCAAAATTTTATTTTTATCGAATGACACTTTTGGTTATACCGAATGACGATATTTTCAAACAATGCTAACAGGCTGATATCTAGATAGCTAGCAAATGGACAATCAAAAATGATATATTTAGTACAAGTTTTTAAAATATTACAACATTTTCATTGTTTTATAGCGGTTGTTCCAAATGACCTGATGTTTCGGGACATGCGTATGAGCAAGTACATACATGAATTTTTCAAATTTAAAAAACGTTTTGCAACGTTTTGTCGGGGCTGAACGCAGCCCAGCTGTCAGTCAGTGCAGCACAAGATCAATGATTTCAGCACACTTGTAAAAACACACATTTTATTCAATTAATCTAACTAAAGAGCACAATAAATATTTTATTTTTGAAGCTTTTTTTCACATAAAAGTGTGAAAACTGATGGTCGAATTGAATTTAACCGAGGAGGAACAATGAGGTACGTCTTTATTTATTTATTTTTTATGCTGTCTTACGTTTGAATAACTAAATGAATGCTATGCCTGACTATTTAAGTGACTATATTCTGATTATAAACTAAGTATTACACTACTGATGCTCAACACACCAGCAAATGACATCTCACCGGAAGTTTTCCAGCTGGCTTATATTAATGCGGAAGTTCTAAAGAATGCTCTGTGCATATAATCCATTGGCAGACGTTCCCTTCATCATGCGCCGTGGTAGCGCATCAAATCATTCACAGGTATAAATATGAAGCTATTTTGCACGTAGGTGACTTTGAATTAATATTTCATGTCGATATACGGTGGTTACATACTGTTAAAACTAATCGTGGTATTGATATCACTGCCGACTCTATAGAACATTGGTAAGGAAAACTAACTTTACCGAGCTCTGAGAGCCCCCTAGTGGTCGGGAGCATTTCCGTTGTGTTGTGGCTTTATTCCGTTGTGTTGTGGCTTTATTTCGTTGTGTTGTCGCTTGATGTTTCCGTTGTGTTGTTGCTTTATTCCGTTGTGTTGTGGATTTATTTTGTTGTGTTGTGGCTTTATTTCGCTGTGTTGTGAACTTATGTTTGCTTTTTTAATTTCGATATGTTGTGCACTACTGGGCCACCGTACATATATATATACATATAGAAGAAGAAATGTAGAAATGCATGGAGCCCTGCACATGACATGCAGGGAAAAAAATAGTAGGCTAAATTGTGTGCACGATTTACTAATTTGTTCCCTCGATTTATAAATCGTGCACGTTTTATAAATTGAGGAAACGAAATAGTAAAATGTCTGCACGATTTAGTAAATCGAGGGAACGAAATAGTAAATCGTGCTCACGATTTACTTTTCTTTCTTGCATGTCATGTGTGGGGCTCCATAGAAATGTATTTGTCTAAATGTATATTTTTAATTCCACATTTAGATAAGTGACTTTTTATCATTACTTTGCTTAGAATTAACCTCATTATCATTATCACAGACAGGTATTTAGATAAAGACACTTAAACTATGATGCTTTCCAGATCACGTGCTCTTTCACAGACATGCAGTGTCACCATTGTTGGGCAAAGTGTTATCAAAATGGCCACAATAGACTCTTACACAGCACTTTACATAAGCAAGGGATGAAGGAGGGGTGGGATGATAGAGGCCGAATGTAAGAACGAGAGCGAGAAGGGACTGACACAGCAGAGTGATAAAACTATGGCAGTTCAAATATGTATCTTGGTCATGCCAATAAAGCTAATTGAATCTGAAATTGAATTTAGCTAGAGGGATAGACGAAGAAAAAGGGGGAGAGACTGACAGGGAAGGAGGGATTCACAAATGGGGAGTCGAGTACTGGTAGTTGTGCCCCTGCCATGGATTAAAGTCACAAGCGCTCTGAGGCAAATGTAGTATTAGTCACTTTAATAATTAATCATCCTCTGAGCATGTTTTTTTTTTTTTGAGCCATGCAGTGACCCATTTTTAATTCCCCTCCACTAACAAAAATAACGCAATGAATTTGGTTTCTAGCTTAAAAACTGGCTATAATTAATGAGAGTGAAGAGTTTGCTATTCAGGGTCTGCTGGGTCAAACAAACTCATCTATTATCTAAATTCCCAGGGTAAATAATGGGAATTCCTGTCTTTTCACACCTATTTGGCTTTTAGAGGAGCCAAATAGGGGAATAAAAGAGAATAGAAGAAGCTACGATGGGCTCCCAAAGGTCTGCAGGATGCCGTCCTGGAGAAATATGAGGCCCATATGCAATGTGTCCGCGGTGAAAGGAGATCTCCCGCCGTGCTCCTCCTGGCTTTGATGCTCACCACCACAAAAGCAGATGGTTCTAGCCCTCAACTCTCTCTGCTCCCGTCCCCCACCCTTCCCGCACCATGAAGACAATCCCATCCACCGCTATTAGCCCCCTGCCTGCTCTGGCTCTCTATTCGGCTGCAGCTTCAGGCTCCTTTCAGGCCACTGCCCAGAACCCAGGGGGCTGCCGGGGCAAAGCAACCTAGTCAAGCATTCACCATCGCTGGCTGGCTTTGAATGGAAGTCAACTGAGTGAAAAAGACATGTTTTTAGAGGACAGAGTGGAAAAGTGAGGAAAAAAGCAGGTGAGGAGAGATCGATGAAGGTTTTTTTCCCCTCCAATAACTCATTCATTGCTCGCAGGTTTCAAAGCAGCAGCGACTGCAGGCGGTGTGGAATTTTCCGGATGCTTGTTCCAATCGTCAAAGGCCGGCAGTCGGGGAACCTTCATGCAAAACGAGATCAAAGATGGAGACACCCCAGTGACGCTGAAGTTTTTCTATTTTAGTCCCAGTCGCTCAAGCAGTTCTGCAATCAACGCAATAAAGAAACCTGCAAATGACCTCCGAAACCTCATCTTTGTTAATACCTCAGCTTGATCTCCCGGGCTCTCATTCGCACAAGCCAATTAACTGCTGCTCTCAGAGGCCGGGATCAAGTTCTTAATTGATTACATGGCGATAGCTTATTCAATTATCAATTAAAGAAAGAAAGAAACCAAGAGTTGAAAAGAGGGTAAAGGAAGTTTCCCAAATGAGATCCTCAGAGGTTTTGCCTAGGCTATGCTCAAATGGTTGTTTGGGAAGAGTATAACAACAAATACATCGAATGCAACTGAAAGGGCTGACAGGTCTGCTTAGCTGCACTGCTCCAGACTTCACCCCTCGAGTTCAAAACCTGCATTACGGGCAGGGGCGAATTTAGAAAGTCCGGTGAATAACCATCAACAGGAGACTTTCCTGCTAGGCCAAGTCAGATCTTCACATCCTCCACATAGAAGTGTGCTTTCAGATCACGAGGGGATTTGTTAGATTCGCTTCTTCTGCTATCTGCCTCTGGCATGGAGGTGAACGGCTACCCTTGGCTCTATCCTCCAACTATCTTTTCTCTGGTCCGGTTTGTTTACCGAGTCACAGTGGGATAGCCCTCTCCAACTTTAGCAGTCAGCTTAAAAATAAATAAACCATTGTGTCTGGTATGCTACCAGGCTAATTTCCCTGGATGGCATGCTAGCTTAGCCTCACTCTGCAGCTAGCACAAACTAATGAGAACATGTTTTTGGGGGACACACCAATTTGACGAATGTCTGTGACAAGTTGTCAACTCCGTCGCAAGGTATTCCGCAGATTATCCGCAGATTAATATAACTAATGGTTACTAATACTGCACGGTTAGCCTGACTGAGATAGCCAAACAAAAGCAACACACAGATCATTAGTCTGACAGTCTTCTTGGCAGCATCATGTATTTTAGAGGGCAGCATCGCCTGGAGACAATCAAAACAGATGTCACCCCATACGTCTGACATCTGGAGGCTACTGTCCAGTGTATAGCTAATATTGTCAACCTATCAAAAAACTCAAATGTCCTAATTACTCTTCATTTGGTCATTGGCTTCATTTGCAGTGAAATAATCAGAAGTGAGTTTTAAACCGGTGTAAGATGGTTTGCAGGGTGGTTAGTTGGTTTAAGATGGTCTCCCAGCATGGCCAAGCTGTTAGCTGTTGTTTAGCTGGTTTAGACAATTTAACCAGCCTAAGATGCTAAAGATGTTTTTCAATCAAAGAACACAAATTACTCTTCATTTGGTCTTTGTACTGAAACAACAAGAAGTGAGTTTTTAAACCATTCTAAGATGGTTTGTTGGATTTGGTTAAAGATGGTCGTCCAGCATGGCCAAGTTGGTGTTTAGCTGGTTTAGACCATTTAACCATATGCTAAAGACATGTAAGCAAAGAACACACATTACTCTTCATTTGTTATTGGCACTTAAAATACCAGAAGTGTTTTAAGATGACTAGCTAAGACCATTAAAACTAAATGTTTTAGCAAAAGATATTTTTAAAGAGGTTTAGAAAAAGTCACATTCATGACATTCAGAACCACACTGTTCAACACTCAACCAGGATTTAACGCCCAAAGAATGTCGATAACCATCAAAGGATTAGTGTAAATTTAACCATTGTACTTGTTAACTATTTCGTACAATCCCGGATGAGTGATGTCCATCCGGCTCCTCCCTCCCACAGATGAATGGAACAATCCGTGCAGTGGGAGAGCTTTGTGGGGAAGACGACTGTGAACGCTCGGCTGGATAGTGAGAGCTTCACCGAAGGAGAGAGAGGATGGACAAAAGTGTGTTGTGAAAAGAGCTCCGTCTTTCTGACAGGCCCAGCATGGCGTGTAGGCCTCGCTCCAGATGGTAATGTCCCGGCTGCCGGCTGGGGGGCTCTGGACTCTTTCTATATGGCTGTCAGCTGGGCTTTTCCTCCCCCTGCCTGGAACTGGTGATTTCATCCTACAGCGTTTCAGTAATAAGATAATTCATACAGTACTTCACATGCTGTTCTCACATCAGCATCACCATCCAACACAGACGTGTAGCCAAACTGTCTTCCCATTGGAAGCATGTGAGACTCTCACAACGTTTTCCAATCCAGGCTTGGACTTTTTGAGCTTACCTCAAAGAAGGGTCAGGGTGACCTTAAACCTCTTCAGTCTGTCAAAAGCATGCCACAACTGAAGAGGTGAAGTAGGGCTCAAAATCTTCCTGCTTTCCATACAGTTTCTGGTGGTAGATCTCCAAAGAGACCTCTAAAAAAGCACAAGATAAAAAGGAACTAATTCAACATTTATTATTTAGTTCAGCAACAACTAAATATACAACTGAATAAAGCAGGTTTAATATAGTGTAAGAACAGCTCAAAATAAGTTAAAAATGCTATTCATTTAAGAATTTATATTCAATTATGCATATAACCTTTCAAAAGCTTGTTTTTTATGTTTTTGAAAGAAGTCTCTTATGCTCACCAAGGCTGCAAATATTATTACATTTTAAAACAACTGATTTCTATTTTAAAATGTAAATTATTTCTATGATGTCAACCCTGTTGAAAAAAACAAACAAACAAAAAAACAGCATGTGCTGGTTAGGAATGTTTTGAAGCATGGCAGATGGTTTGAGCTGGTTTATGCTGGTTCTTAGTTAGTCATGAGCTGGTTTAAGCTGGTCCTGAGCTGGAGCTAGTTGCTTAGTACCAGCAGCATCATTACTCCAGTCTTCACTGTCACATGATGCTTCAGAAATCACTCTAATATGCTGATTTGCTGCTCAAGAAACATTTCTTATTATTATCAATGTTGAAATCAGTTGTGCTGCTTGATATTTTTGTGGAAACTGTGCATTTTTTCAGGATTGTTTTATGAACAGAAAGTTCAAAAGAACAGCATTTACTTGAAAAAATATTTTGTAACATGTCTTACTTTTGATCGAATCCTTGTTGAAAAGGTATTAAAAAAAGAAAATAATAATAATAAATCCTAAATCTTTGAACAGTAAGGTATACAAAAAGTACAGTTTTACATCTACTAAAGAAAATATGAGAGGTGTTTGTTTTTGCAAAGGTGGTTGGGCTTGGCCATTGCTATGCAGTTGCTAAGGTGTCTAGAGTGGTTGTTATGTTGTTGCTTTGCTGGTTAAAGGATGTTCTAAAAAATGATTGTTAGTGCATTACCTTGGTGTTCTAGGTGGCTGCTAGGTGGTTACAAATGGCGTTTTTCCACTGCGTGGTACTACTCGGCTTGCTTTACTTTCGGCAAAGACTAGATATAGAAAGACAGTTCACTCCTATTAGCTATGAATGGGAGAAACTGCAACTCGCAAAATGGCGGAATACGTCCCGCCTTCTAAGTAAAAGAGCCAAACGCTGATTGATTAAGTCACTGCAGCTGCCGGTAGAGGCTCCGGTTCCCATAGAAACCCGACACTCGCGGTTAGGACTGCACATGCGCATTGGCTCGTCTAGCCTGAAAAATAAGCTTTTTTAATGCTATTTAAGCATAAGAACCAACATTTATGGGACGGTTCATGTCATATTTTGTTGCTGATTTGAAATAAATAATTTAATTAGGAGTTCGCCAAGCAGTTTTTGAGATTTCAGGATTCCCCCATTCAAATAGATAGGACTTGGTCTTGGATACCCGAAATAGCTGCCCGGAGGCGTTGCAATTTTGGCCGCCGAGTAAACAGACTTTCCTTGAAAGGGACATTGCTTTCAGTTTGCTTTTTTCACTGTAGTTTAGTACCGCTTCAAAGTGGGTGGGATAATATAATGCCTCTACTGCCGTGGATCCGCTCCTCGTCTACCAATGAGTCTGCACCTCATCTACTGACCACAATACAGCCATTTCTTTTATCAAGTTGCGTGCGACGGTTGTTTAAAGAAAGTCGTTTCTCAAACAAATGATATTGCGGTGGCTGTTACTGACTATTTAAATCTAGCGGGTTTGGTGTCTCGTGTTTCAAATCCAATGACACTGGTAGTGACGATTCTTTCTGACCAACCAGTGATCTGCAGCGTTTACACATCACATTTAGTATCGGTACGACATGCTTGGAACCTCAACCGAGGTGGTACTATTTAAGCGAGCCACACCGAACCCTACCATGCAGTGGAAAAACGGCATTACTGGTCCATGTCAAAAGAATCCACCTCCAAGTCTGCATGATTTCTAGTTTCAAGATATGACTCGCATCCCTCCTTCAATAACAGTCTGCGGTATTTTTCCACCCATTTAATCTTCCACTAGGCAAAAATTGTAAGACGAATCACTTTGAAAAGTTAAAAACCTCAACAGGTATCATCTACTGAACACCTGACACTAAGTATGAGCAAAACTAATGAATGGTTAGCTTCTTACTAATCATATATTTACGTTTCTGTAGGTTAAATGTTCAAACATGAAATCAGGAAAAAATATGATCCAGTACAAGTTATGATCTTTTAGACTTTCATATCATGTCTATACACTGACCCGACTCACACCTGGTGTTTTCTATCTCTCGGTTCAAAGTTACAGTGGTGTGTGGGTGTATTTTTTTCTTTTCATGTCCTGACCTACTTTGCTAGGACATAGGTGGAAGGGCACATGAAAGACAAGGATCTCCCCATAGACCTAAGGTTATGTGAAAGCTCAACTGGCACAGGCCGTTATGGCCTGGTCAAGGCACTGAAGCAGAAAGGAGCACACACACACACACACACACACAAAACGAACTTTCAAAAAAAAAAAAATTTATTAAAATAAATGACTGTATTTCTTCCCACAGTGAAAACCCAGGTTTGAACTACACGCCTGATAAAGCTAGCACACACACATACACACACATTCACAAATTAACAGAAATTGAAGTCTTAGTGGATTCAAGGGTGGCCAAACACGCACAGAACGGACAGCTCAGAAATCCTCAGGATATGAAAGATATTGTTTTTGTGACCTCTGGGTTGTGTCGTTGAGGAGACACCAAATAAAAACCATACAAGTCTCACAAAGAAAGAGGGAAAAAATAACCTCTCATATCCTGTGCAACATGCCTGTAAAACGCTGTACAACATCACAGCAGTTAATACAGAGAAAGGTTTTAATATATAGAGTGAAAGAGACATGTGGCGGATAGGCTGTATATCATACTGAAAGGGAAAGAGAGTGGAACTATTGTTAGGAGTGACTTAAAGGAAATTACTATGTTGAGGACTGAGAGAAAGAGAGATTGAGAGAGAGAGAGAGAAGTTGAAATTGAGAAATAAAGAGCAGAGGCAGCTGGAATGAATGACACAGATAAGGAGAGTGAAATAAGATATACTGTTGAGCTGTCAGAGGAAACATTAAATACATGTGCAAGAGGAGTGAATGCACCACAAGAAAGAAAGAGACTAGGATATTGTGTTTGAAGGAAAATTACACTAGTTGTGTGAAAAGAATAAAGACAGTGAAATGCAGACCTTTTGACAGCGTTAACTATAGTCTTTCACTTAAAAACACATGGTTCTTCAAGACCTGAGCCGCTGCCATACTGAGCAAAGCGCCTCACATCTTACTGTCACTCTTAGGTCTGACATACAGTGGAGACCGGGGCAATTTTAACACTACATTTCTTAAATCACAAAATATCTTCAAATCAGTGTGATGATACTCAGTCAGCACCTGATCAGTAGAGTTACCTCGCTGCCTGAGGAAAAAGTGTAAATGTTTCACTTTGAGACAAATCTTTTCCAAAAAAAGAAACTGTTTTTGAGGTATAAAAGTGATTTTTTGGACATTGGATATCTATTTTAGCTCTAGGTTGCTGGTTAAAAATAAACATGAACGACAGATGCTAACACTGTCACTGGTAGCTAGCATACAAGATATTTTTCTTGGTTTTAAAGTTGAAAACAATTGAAGCACTAGTCATGAAATCCAAATTGTATGAATTTTGGACAATATGTCAACTATTGAGCAACAGTCTGAAGAGAAAGTTAAAGTGTGGGCCTACAGCTTGCTACTTGGATAACAACATATCTTGTTTAATGGCATGTATTTGTGAGATAGGCATGGCAATGCTATCTCCTCTCTTGAGTAGGCTACTGAGGTTTGTTACCATCAGGGGTCAAGATTTGGCTGGTCAGCATTAGAAATTAGCCCTTGTTGACAGATGTCGAAACTACGCTATAATATGGGCAACAAAAATCTTTGCCCATTGATAGTCATTCAGAAGTAGCTGTAGTAGCTTTTAAAGAGTCTTCTGACAAAATATTTTTCTTGCATGCAACATATAAAGTAAACAAGCATTTCAGTGTATTGCAGTAGATGTTTAACCTGTAATTTATTTATTTTGAAGGACTCTTTAACAGCATGAAATAAAAAATTTTCACCTGGATTGTACTGTAGATGTCATTATTTATTACGTATGCGTTACATGTCATATGGAAGCTTGTTTCCGCCACTAAATATAAAAAATAAAAAAGGTAATAGCGACTTTTTGTCTCACAATTCTGACTTTTTTCTCGCAATTACGAGTTTACATCTCGCAATTCAGACTTTTTTTCTCAGAATTGTGCGATGTAAAGTCGCAATTGCGAGTTATAAAGTCAGAATTGCGTGATATAAAGTCGCAATTGTTTGGTTTATTGTGCTGCTGTCAGCTAATCAGTGTTTAAAATAAAAAATAAATAAAATAAAATAAAAGAATCTAAAATAAAATAAAATAAAACAAAATAAAACAAAAACTGTACTGTATGTGTTATTGTGGTGCCGTCAGCCAATTAGTATTTAAATAAAATTTAAATAAAAAATAAAATAAAATTAATATAAAATAAAAAATAACCATACTGTATGTGTT
>RJVU01021895.1:765978-776493 GCA_003731715.1 Anabarilius grahami | reverse complement strand
TAAGTGTAAACCGTATGTGTTATTGTGGTGCCGTCAGCCAATTAGTATTTAAATGAAATTTAAATAAAACATAAAATAAAATAAATATAAAATAATAAATTACCATACTGTGTGTGTTATTGTGGTGATGTCAGCCAATCAGTGTTAAAAATAAAAATAAAATAAAATAAATCATAAATGTACTGCATGTATTATTGTGGTGCTGTCAGCCAATTTGTGTTTAAAAAAAGTTAAACAATAACATAAAATAAACATAAAATTAACATAATTGTTCTGTATGTGTTATTGTGCTGCTGTCAGACAACCAGTGTTAAGCGAGCTGTTGCTATTGAGATGAATGGGAACGCTAACAGAAAACAGATAACACTCTCAAGTAACACTCTTCTTAGTTACCAACCCAAAAAATGCAAGATGGCACGTTAAGCATGTTCAACAGGATCACTTGCCTTTAGTATATTGCTGACCTTATTAATTCACTCCCTCATTTATACTTTCCTCGGTCTTTCTTGCTTCCTCTTACAGTCGTTTCCTCTCTCCCCGAGGAGCTCTGCTAAACGCTGTCGCCACAGCGACCTGATGGAACATCGCCATAAAGCCAGACTACCCACCCACCCTCTTCTCAAACTCTCACTCTCATGAAAAATACCACACAAACAACAGTTTTCAAGAGCTAGGAGCTCAGCTGCACGGACGCAGTAAGAGGTGGCACATAGGGAGAGAAAGACTGCGAGAAAGAGAAAGACAGGGCACTTTGGAGGAAGAAATGCAGTCCCAGCAGCCATTATAGAGAGAGCACCTGCAGTCTCAAAGTACCATCCAACAAAATGGCCCCATGTGGTCTGATGACACATAAGGCTTGCTCTGCACAGAGAATATGGAGCTCACACAGTAGGGAGAGGGAAAAAAATAATATATAAGACATCTCTCATGTCCATAGTGCATCATAAGAGCAGAATTTAAGAGACAGACTGCATTCAAAGTTTAGTTTCAGATCATTTAGCCTTAAGTGTTCTATGCACTTTATATTTTAAGTAGAAATTTGAATTTGTTGATATTGAAACACTTTCTGAGTTTACATGGAAAAAGTAAGCATGGTGTGTTAATGGGTGTGGTCTGAAAGTGGCTCAACCAATGGCATGAGTTTGGGGCGGGAGTCCAGGGGCGGAGCCAGACATTGTAAACATTCGGGGCTTAGCCCAAATCTATTTTGTCCAATGACATTTTAATTTTCTAACAGCTTTACTGACATGAAAGGAGCTTTGTTGTAGTATTCTTGAGTAACGTTCATAAAATGTACATTATTTCCCCCTGGAATTTGTAAAACTTTGTTGGGTGTACCTCCTCTAAAGAAAATGTTGTACATTTTAAGGTTAAATGCATCAATCTGGTGCACTTTGGAAGCTCAAAATTAAGAGCTTCAACCCATGTACAGTGTGCAAATTGACCAAAGAAACATCATTGACTTGTACCTGGACATGAAAGAGGGTCCAAACATCTTTTTAGTTGTGATATAGAGTCTCAGTCTACATTGTGTTTTATGTAGACTGGACTGAAAGAGTCTCGAGGCCTGCCGCTGCTCTGAGTGAGTGACAGGGGGAGTGTCTGTGTACAACTGCGGTGTGCGTGTACTCAGTGTCGGAGAGAAGAGAGAGAAAGCGCTCCCGGTAGCACTGTATGGATACTGTAGAAAAGCGGTATTGAACTGTTTAACATTTTAATAGAGAGATATGTTTAGTAAAATAATATTTTGACAGTACTGTTAAGAAACCTCAAACCTGAAAGATTCGGGGCTTTTGGAAAAACATTCGGGGCTCCAGCCCCCTTAGCCCACCCCTAGCACCGCCCCTGGGTGGGACTATCTGTTTAGCCAGCCAATGGCAGATTGGTGGAGAGTTTAGGAAAATATTTTTAATTATAATTATTTTTGGTGCCACTAGTGGCTCAGAAATTAGATACTAGAGTAAGAATCTACAGATACAAAGCATTCAAAATCTAACTGAAAGGGAGATGTCAGTGTATATTTGTATGAATTGTTTTCAGCCTTTATTTAAATCTATTTATCCATATATATCACAAAATACTACCAATCTATCAATTCTTAGGTTTTTCAAAAAGTCCCATTTTCGATCATGATGCTCCCGCGCTACATGACCACATATCCTTGGTAACTTATATATATATATATATATATATATATGACCCTGGACCACAAAACCAGTCATAAGTCGCACAGGTATAGCAATAGCCAACAATACATTGTATGGGTCAAAATTATCGATTTTTCTTTTATGCCAAAAATCATTAGAATATTAAGTAAAGATCATGTTCCATGAAGATATTTTGTAAATTTCCCACTGTAAATATATCAAAAATTTATTTTTGTGAGTGGGTATGCATTATTAGACATCATTTGGACAACTTTAAAGCCAATTTTCTCAATATTTTGATTTTTTCTGCACCCTCAGATTCCAGATTTTCAAATAGTTGTATAAATCTCATAAAAATATCATAAAATCGCCCCTAATGACTGGTTTTGTGGTCCAGGGTCACACACATATATACCAGTGGCATGCAGTGGTGTTCTGGAATGACGAGGCAAAGTCCTCACAGTTTTATTTATTTATTTATTTAATAAATCAAATGTAAATTCATGTCCCAGTACACTTACTGTTGTCATTTTCATGGTTAAATATTTCTTTACATTAAATAAAAAAATTGCAATTCTATTTAGTATTTTTACATTAACAATGTACTTAATGTTGTTTATTAAAACCAAGTATAAATCTCATCAAGTTAGTGTTTTTACATTTAGATTTCATTACATTTTACAAGCATTTTCCAAAATAAGTACTAAAGCAAGAAACAATTAAACAAAATATATTTTATTTGTGAACTGACGTTCAGCTGTTCTTTTTAAGTCAATGTATTTTCGGATCATCAGTCATCAAGCTCTGTAAACACTGGTCACAGAAGCGAAGATGTACCTTTAATTTCACCATGCTGATTGCTCACTAACCCCAGGGTTGTTTTCAGACCATTTCAAGTTTGATTTTGACGTGACATAAAGCGGAGATATCTAAGTGGCTGAGCTGTTTACTTACTTTTTAATTAACATTCCCATTAGCGCCATCATTTTTTTGATTCAGACTGGTTCTCGAACATGCACGAAAATGAGGTGAGAATTATCGCATTGCCTCCTGACTTTCCCCCATTCATTCTCATTTACCTCCCACTAAACCCACCGCACGCTTTAGGGGGTCTGTTAAAAGTCAATGGGCTCAGGGGAGGCAAGAGAGATGCGGCGTCCCGCTGTAACTTTACCTGCGGGTGTCGCTATTGGAAACTGTTCCTTTTAGAAAAAACGAGTGANCAGATTTTCAAATAGTTGTATAAATCTCATAAAAATATCATAAAATCGCCCCTAATGACTGGTTTTGTGGTCCAGGGTCACACACATATATACCAGTGGCATGCAGTGGTGTTCTGGAATGACGAGGCAAAGTCCTCACAGTTTTATTTATTTATTTATTTATTTAATAAATCAAATGTAAATTCATGTCCCAGTACACTTACTGTTGTCATTTTCATGGTTAAATATTTCTTCACATTAAATAAAAAAATTGCAATTCTATTTAGTATTTTTACATTAACAATGTACTTAATGTTGTTTATTAAAACCAAGTATAAATCTCATCAAGTTAGTGTTTTTACATTTAGATTTCATTACATTTTACAAGCATTTTCCAAAATAAGTACTAAAGCAAGAAACAATTAAACAAAATATATTTTATTTGTGAACTGACGTTCAGCTGTTCTTTTTAAGTCAATGTATTTTCGGATCATCAGTCATCAAGCTCTGTAAACACTGGTCACAGAAGCGAAGATGTACCTTTAATTTCACCATGCTGATTGCTCACTAACCCCAGGGTTGTTTTCAGACCATTTCAAGTTTGATTTTGACGTGACATAAAGCGGAGATATCTAAGTGGCTGAGCTGTTTACTTACTTTTTAATTAACATTCCCATTAGCGCCATCATTTTTTTGATTCAGACTGGTTCTCGAACATGCACGAAAATGAGGTGAGAATTATCGCATTGCCTCCTGACTTTCCCCCATTCATTCTCATTTACCTCCCACTAAACCCACCGCACGCTTTAGGGGGTCTGTTAAAAGTCAATGGGCTCAGGGGAGGCAAGAGAGATGCGGCGTCCCGCTGTAACTTTACCTGCGGGTGTCGCTATTGGAAACTGTTCCTTTTAGAAAAAACAAGTGATTTATACACCGTTTAATGTCACATTTTTCAATATTTGCATTGTTTTATTTCTGTAATATTGATTATTTTCTCATCCATCCATCCATCCATTTTTTTTTTTTTTTTGAGGAGGCACTGCCTCCCTTGCCTCTGGTATATATGCCTTTGGTATATACATAGAGTGGTAGTTTTACGATGATGAAACATTTTCACCCAACTAATTTAGCAATTATTCTGAGAATTCTACTTAAAATAAAAGTGTTTTTAGTCTAAAGCCTTGCATTACACATGCAAGTTGTTTTAACAAACACATAAAAAACAGCCCTATTGACTATTAAATCACTGGTAACACTTTACAATAATGTCCTATTAGTTAACATTAGTTAAAGTATTAATTAACAATGTGCAAAACATTTGTTATAGTATTTATTAATCTTCATTAAAGTTAGTGAATACAAACGCAACAAACATTCTTTTTGTGTTTTGGCCGTTCATTTACATGAAAACAACATTTCTGGACCTGAAAACAGGTTTAAAAGTGCAAGTTTTAGAAAATGATACCGTTATCGTCTCCCTTTCGTTTTGGTGAAAAAGGTGACGCCATGAATGCATATTATGTGCTCAGTCTATAGGCGCGTAATGTTTTATTTTCATTGCTAGTTTATGTTAACTAATAGAACCTTATAAAGTGTCACTTATCTGTCAGTCTAGCTGGTCTAGCAAAGTCTATATAAGTCTACAACATTTTCCCTGGCAAAGTTTTTTTTCCCCCCTCATTGCTCTCCTTTCTATCCAGTCCTTTCAGAAAGCCTGGGAGCTCACCCACATGTTTCAGGTCTCAGAAGGGTCTCTCGGGGAGGGTTGATGGGCATGTCTGAGTGTGTGCGCACGGAAAGGAGGGGGGTCAGCGGCATAAAAGCCCCTTTCTTCTCCTCCTCCTCGCCTTTTTCTTTCGGATGAGAGACAAGGGGTTGCCAAGGCGATGAGGTTGGTGGTTCTCCCACTGCGTGGTCTGGGAAGAGCAGCAGCTTGTTCTGACATTTACTGAGGGCGTTCACGCCAGACAACCTTCAGCGAGAGAGAAAAAGAGAGCGAGAAGAAAAGGAGGGGGTCTGCACCTGTAACATCAGGAGAGTGCTGCTTCCTTCTGTTGGGAGACAGCTGTGAGCTTTCCCTTCATCTGGCTCTTTTCCGACGTCTGCACGATCCTTTCCCCTGTCCCTGGTTTGTCTGCGAAGTGCTTTCATTCACTCATTCTGTCGGTTAGCAGAAAGTCAGCCAAGTCAAAACACTGCCTTGTTCTCGCTTTAGCTCTTTCACGGTTTCTCATCTTCGCTCTCTTTCAGGCCCCTTCACGTTCTGTCAGTCTCACAGCCATCAGTAGATCTTCACATTATCTAAACCCCGGGGAGCAGATTCAGTGCAGTGTCAACAGCTCACTGGCCATCATTTAGACAATTCTATATAAAGGCGCTCACTCGCTTGAGCTACATGAATGGCACTGTTTTTATACACTTCTACAAGTGAGTTGGTAATCTGAAGGCACTCGGTAAGGGAGGTCATTTCATGATTGAGAATAACTGTCTGCTTTTATCTCCTTCATGCTGGTAGTGGGGGAAAAAAGTGTTTTTTATTTCTGTTTTTCCTGTTTCTAGAGATGCTATCACAGTTGAACTAGCAGTGAATTTTATGAAGAAACAATTCACCTGAAAATTAAACCTATATTTTGCGATATAAAAAATGAAGCCTATTTTTAGTGCCATTAAAAAATGAAACACACAGTCTGTACAGAAGTAACATCACGCAGTCAGCCCTCCTCATCCATACTTTATCATTAAAATGTATTTCAAGTAGTGCATGAGTGATAGCTGCAGAAATGCAAAGAAATAAATAAATATCTTTATTTTAGAATATCTTAGAATACTTAATCTTATACACAAAGCATATATATTAAAGCTCATAAAACAGCTCATTCAAAATATGAATAAAAACTATAATAGTCTATAAGTAATACTAAAATAACACTGTAAGCAGCAACTGTTTTCAACTTTGATAAGAAATGTTTCTTGAGCACCAAATCAGCATATTAGAATGAGTTATGAAGGAAAAACATGTAAATTAAATCTTACCAACCCCAAATCTTTGAACTTATACTGCATATACAATGATAATGTTTATTTGTTTTTGTTTTTTGGGTTTTTTTTTGCAATTGTTTTCATAATATGTAGGGGGATGATATATGGGTCAATGATGTGACGGGTCATTTTTTTGTCCAAAGGCCTTAATAATAAAAATAAAAAACATATGACATCCAAAGTATGTAAGGTAGTACAACTAAATCTCTTCTATTGAATTCAAAAGGTTTTAATTATATTTTGCTACATATAAAGGTATTTTTAAGTTTTTGAAGTGTCAAAAGGTCATTTGGTTTAACCGTCCAAAGGCCGATACAGCCATTTAATTTGTGATTAAAATTTCTTAAAATGTAATAAATGTTTATATTTTTTATTCTGGCATGATTTTATAACATCATATATCAACATAGTGCAAAATGGTATTAAAATTATGTGTAGAAGTCGTTGCTTTATTATGAGAAAGAACGTCTGGAAAAATGGATTTCATTGATGTCATTCGGAGTAACCAATATTAAGAGACCATTTTAGATCAAGTCATGCGGTTAGTATCATGTGACAGGATGTGACATCATTCAGACATATGCAAAAGACCACATGGTCGTGAAGCAAAGTAACTAACTCTCTCTTAACTATTTGAAAAATTCATGTTTTCACTTGCTCATATGCATGTCCCGAAACATCAGGTCATTCGGTACAACCGCTATAAAACATGGAAAATGTAATATTTTGTACTAAATATAAAATGTTTAAATTGTCATTTGGCTAGCTAGCTAGCTCGAGAAAATATCATTCAAATGTCATTCGGTATAACCAAAAGTGTCATTCGGTATAGCCAAAAGTGTAATTTGGTAAAATGAGTTTTTTGGTGACAAATTTCATCCATCTTGTAAAAAAATGACAAAAGCAGTGTTTATTGATTATAAAAACCACATAATCTTATTGTTAACTCTTAATAAAACTTCAAAATTAATTATATCTCCATTATGTTTTTTTACACTTTTAAAAACCTTATTCGTCAATGACCCATATATAATATGGACATGTTCTTTACAGGAAAAAGGGTAAATCTGACTTTGTTCTGACATGAAAAATTCAGATTGCCATGTATAAAACACTAAAACTTTTATGGCAACCCTGCAGCACTTTATGAATAACAATCACACTTGCGAACCATTCATGTTAGATGTGCACGACAGATTTGAAAATGCTTTTGAAATATAGAAAAACATCCTTTTCTTTCCTGTAATGGACTGCAACTGTTGATATCCTGTTCATTATATCATCATTCATTATATTATCAGCACAGTTTGGTACAGTTTGACTACGAGACCTCCAATGCTACATGTTAATACGTACGACATTGAAATGCATTAGTCTAGCGTGTTATTCTTTTTCCCATTTTCGCAAGTGTTGAGACAGAAAGAGGCTACACAAGCCTCCCCCTAAGAAGCATCTTGCCACTCGCATCACAAAAGCGGCATCAAAAAGAGGCCCGTGACGAGGAAAGCCGATGGAAGTCACAACGCAACACGACGGTGCTATCACACTGTATTCAAGTGGAATCTGTGTTCACAGTTAAAAAGAGCCAGACGCATCTCTCCGGCGTTCATATCAGCCAATGCAAACCGCAGAGGAAGAAAAGCTACAGAATGTGTTGCAATGTTGTCCATTCTGTACAATTGATTCAGAAGCACCAAAAATATCTTTATTCATCCTTTCATTCATCATCTCAAATAATAAAATGCTTTGTGTGTGCTTTGAGGATGTGATGTCTGGAGACCATACCACACAAAAGTGTCACACACATACTTTTGGGCTGATATCAGAGATAAAGAGTGCTGCTCATTAAATGGGCAGCATTCTGCACGCCAAGTCCATATGTGGTTCTTTATGAACTTGAGACGAAGAATATGCTAATAGGGGGATTTTATGAGGAGCGTGTGAGAGAGAAAGCGATTGAGAGAGTGATTAAGAGAGAGGATGAGGGGAGAGTTTTAAGTACACAACTTCACCAGCATTTGCAAATGAGCCTTTTTTTTTCCTTCTCCCTCTCGCCACAACCATCAGCGGTGCTCCGATCTCTGTTAGCAGTCTGTGATTACCAAGGGAGCGGAATGAAGATGAGAACGTTTAAAGGAATGCAAATGCTCTCTGTGAAGGCCTCCCTCCATTTCAGCCATTCTACAAAATTTAACCATACAACTGCATCTTTATTCCTGTAGAAGATCTATGCTGAAAACAAAACAAAAAAACATGAGCTGGTTTGCAGTCTCAGTCTGGTTTAAGGTGGTCTCCCAGACTAGTTAAGCTGGTCTTCGGGGTGGAAGTGTCCAAAACCCGCTAACACCAGCAACTCAACTAAGACCAACAAACCAGCCAAGGGATAGTTCATCCCAAAATAAATTCTGTCATGATTTACTCACCCTCATGTCGTTTCAAACCTGTGTGCATTTCTTTCTTTTGTGGAAATAAGATACAGTATTTTGAAGAATGTTTGTAACCAAACACTTTTGGTTCCCATTGACTTCCATTGTATGGAAAAACAATGGAAGTCAATGGAAACCAAAGCTATGGAAACCAAAGCAATATCTTTGTTCAAGTTTCACAGAAGAAAGAAAGTCATGTTTATAGTTTTCAGTCACATGACTGCCACAGAGACCAATATGGAGGACCAAACCTGCAGAAATTAAAAATGAATAAATGAATAAATAATTGAATGAATATATAAATATATAGATGAATAAATAGATAAATATGTAAATAAATTTGATAATAGGAAAATAAATAAATGAATAAACGACTTGATAAAATAGGATTCATTTTTAATAAAAATTCATTTTTTTATTTTTCCCCCTTAATTTATTATTTTCTGCGTTTATACATTTTTTAATTTATTTTTATATTTATATATTATTTTTTACATTTATTTATGTATGTATGTATTCATTTATTTTTACATTTATTTATTGATTGATTCAATTATTTTTACTTTTCCATGTGTAACATGGAAATGAGGAAGGCGGTCCTTCTGTATAGCTTCAGTGCATCATTGGTTAAGAGCTCACGCACAGACTCTTCAGGCCAGCTAAACGATTATAGAGATCGGAGTTTTCAAAGAAAATGGCACCAGCTGGAGAGTTGCAAGTTATTTTCACCTAATGTTGTTCGATTTATGCCGAAATATTTAAACTATTTTCTAGAAATAAAAACACGAAGCTGAAGCTACTTGTGATCCCCAGCATCCTCATCACCAAGTCTGGAACCGTCGACTTCAGACGCTAGAGTCAGAAACTCAGTGGATGGTTAGAAGATTGTTTACAGCGATCTATAACTTTAGCAAAATGACAAATAACGTTAATGCTGTACATGTTTTAAATTTGGAGCATGCGGAGAAAACTTTATACGACGATCAGATGGTCTCATATTGTCATTGTTAATGGCTGTAACTAGACGATATGAAGAAGCAGCCAGAGGAAATCATGGGACTGTCAGGAGTTGGAGCATGTAGAGGGTGTAGGTGAAGACAACTGGAATTATTTTAAATCAGTTTTGTAAAACAAGAGATAACTTTGTGATTAGTTTTAGAAAATGTATATTTTAATACAAGTTTTATAAAATCAGTTGAAAGAGTGTTTGTTATCAGGAGGCTAGAGAACTTACTGACCTTCATGTAGAGATAATGTTTCACTATTTAATTTTCATATGCAATAAACCAAGATTGAATTAATTTGCAAACTTGACATGACTTATTCCATTTAAATCAGAGACTTCGTTCCTTTAAGTTTTAAGGGAAATCTACAGAGCTCACATTACAGGTCCTTCTCAAAAAATTAGCATATTGTGATAAAGTTCATTATTTTCCATAATGTAATGATAAAAATTAAACTTTCATACATTTTAGATTTATTGCACACCAACTGAAATATTTCAGGTCTTTTATTGTTTTAATACTGATGATTTTGGCATACAGCTCATGAAAACCCAAAATTCCTATCTCAAAAAATTAGCATATTATGAAAAGGTTCTCTAAACGATCTATTAACCTAATCATCTGAATCAACTAATTAACTCTAAACACCTGCAAAAGATTCCTGAGGCTTTTAAAAACTCCCAGCCTGGTTCATTAC
>RJVU01021895.1:736033-762452 GCA_003731715.1 Anabarilius grahami | reverse complement strand
AAAAATCACTTCTTAAATATCTTTAATTCCAGAAGTTTTACTTTATTGCAATAAAGGAGCAGCTAGGAGACCTAGGACAGCCTCAGAGACAGCTGCTGAATTTCTGTCCAGGTCTCCTTATATATTCAGGCACACGCCCTATAGACATCCTATAGATATTATTGGAAATGTCCTTTTACAGTCTTCAGCGTGGAATTTTCCATAGTGTACAGCAAGCCTTTTCTTGGAAACACATGTTCAGACGTATTGCTATCATGTTCTTAGTACAGCGTGTTCAGCCCTACACACATGTGAGTTTATGATTTTAATGGTAGAATAAAGCACATCATATTTACTATAATATACTAACTTTTCACCATAAAAATACTTCTTCAAACCCCATAGAGAATCTGTGGGATATTGTGAATAGAAAGTTGAGAGACGCAAGACCGAACACTCTGGATGAGCTTAAGGCCGCTATCGAAGCATCCTGGGCCTCCATAACACCTCAGCAGTGCCACAGGCTGATTGCCTCCATGCCACGCCGCATTGAAGCAGTCATTTCTGCAAAAGGATTCCCGACCAAGTATTGAGTGCATAACTGAACATAATTATTTGAAGGTTGACTTTTTTTGTATTAAAAACACTTTTCTTTTATTGGTCGGATGAAATATGCTAATTTTTTGAGAAAGAATTTTGGGTTTTCATGAGCTGTATGCCAAAATCATCAGTATTAAAACAATAAAAGACCTGAAATATTTCAGTTGGTGTGCAATGAATCTAAAATATATGAAAGTTAAATAGAAAATAATAAATTAAGGGGGAAAAATTTATTTTATTAAAAATGAATCATATTTATTTTATCAAGTCGTTTATTCATTTATTTATTTTCCTATTATCACATTGATTTACCTATTTATCTAATTATTAATTCATATATTCATTCATTCATTCATTTATTTATTCATTTATTCATTTTTAATTTCTGCAGGTTTGGTCCTCCATAGACCTAGAGGGCAAAACATGCATAGAACTGCATTACAGACCTGTCAATTTTCCATCTCAAAAGAAGAAAATCAAAAACGTGAACAATATGCAAGTTTTTGGGCACTTGTGATCCATATACAGCACCTGCTGCAGTATTTCAACTAACTACTAAAATCAGAGGAATGTTCTAAAACGTTTAACGTGAAAAACACATAGGGCCCTATCATACACCCGGCGCAATGCGGCGCCAGATGCAACGCAAGTGTTTTTCGCTAGTTTCAGCCTGACGGAGTTATTATTTTCACGTCCTGCGCCACGCTGTTTTACTGCGCCACCCATGGGCGTGCTGGTCTGAAAATGAGGTGTGTTCAGGTGCATTGTTGGCGCGTTGCTATTTTGAGACAACTGAAATAGACTGCGCCAACTGAAACCTGGTCTAAAGTCAATGCCGCAATATTTTTTTTGTTATATAAAGAGTGTGTTAGTAATATGCGCCTATAGGTGGGTGCACAACGCACGTACACTCTGTTTGTTACACACACAGGGACGCGCAGCAGCACACAAACATGGCAAATATTAAAGGTGCCCTAGAATTTTTTTTTTAAAGATGTAATATAAGTCTAAGGTGTCCCCTGAATGTGTCTGTGAAGTTTCAGCTAAAAATACCCCATAGATTTTTTTTAATTCATTTTTTTAACTGCCTATTTTGGGGCATTATTATAAATGAGCCCATTCAGGGTGTGTGGCCCTTTAAATCTTGTGCTCCACGCCCACAGAGCTCGCGCTTGCCTTAAACAACATAAAAAAAGTTCAAACAGCTAATATAACCCTCAAAATGGATCTTTACAAAGTGTTCGTCATGCAGCATGTCTAATTGCGTAAGTACAGTGTTTGTTTACATTGATTCTAAATGAATTTGAGGCTGTGCTCCGTGGCTAACGGCTAATGCTACACTGTTGGAGAGATTTATAAAGAATGAAGTTGTGTTTATGCATTATACAGACTGCAAGTGTTTAAAAATGAAAATAGTGACAGCTCTTGTCTCCGTGAATACAGTAAAAAAGCGATGGTAACTTTAACCACATTTAACAGTACATTAGCAACATGCTAATGAAACATTTATAAAGAGAATTTACAAATATCACTAAAAATATCATGTTATCATGAATCATGTCAGTTATTATTGCTCCATCTGCCATTTTTTGCTATTGTCCTTGCTTGCTTACCTAGTCTGTTGATTCAGCTGTGCACATCCAGACGTTCTGCCCTTGTCTAATGCCTTTCATAATGTTGGGAACATGGGCTGGCATATGCAAATATTGGGGGCGTACACCCCGACTGTTACGTAACAGTCGGTGTTATGTTGAGATTCGCCTGTTCTTCGGAGGTCTTTTAAACAAATGAGATTTATGTAAGAAGGAGGAAACAATGGAGTTTGAGACTCACTGTATGTCCTTTCCATGTACTGAACTCTTGTTATTTAACTATGCCAAGGTAAATTCAATTTTTCATTCGAGGGCACCTTTAAAAATAAAAGGATTACAATGTAAAGATTATTATTGTGTGCATAAAGATAAAAATGCTTTGGTGTAATCCGGCTTGTCCCGTAGATGGCCTGCTCACGCACTTTAACCTCGCGTACGAGCAGATCTGTTTTCTCGCTAGAGAAGCGTTCAGTTTTTCCTCTTGCAAATTACACCATGTTAATAGCGAATCCGCCATGGTGCGAGCGCAACTGGCTTTTAAAGGGAATGGGAGATGAGACTCTGATTGATTTATTGCACATTATGCCCAAAACACACCCATTACTCATTAAAAGAATAGGGACAACCCTTTTAGACCATACACCGGGCGCGCCGACCATTTTCCTGTCGTTAAACTAGCATTCGGACATGCCCTAAGTGCACTTGCGCCGTGCGCTTTAGACCATGTGCTTAGATTGTTAAAATAGGGCCCATAATGTCCCTTAATATGCTAAAACAGTGTTATTAAAATATCAAATTCAGTATAAACCTTATTGAAGATAAGACAAGCACATGTATCTGCTTGCTAAATACAGGTAAGCAGATGAGCCCAGAATATGAATGCAACATGCCAAATGGTTAAGCGGTTTGTTTACAATGGTTTTCTTTGGCAAAACGCTTAACGAGAAACAGTGTGTTCTGTTTATATTCTGGGTTCATCTTTGTGCATGTACATAGTATGCATCATCAATAAGGTGTATACTGAATTTGGTCTTTTAATATCACCGTCTTACTACATTAGCACTTAGCACAAACCTGGTAAAAATGACTATCTGGCAATGGCGGAAAGCCTTGTTTTGCCCTCAACGAGGCTTGGGTGTTTAAGTGTGTGATGTCACGTAAAAACTATGAATAGGTTTGGAATGACATGAAGGTTGACTATCCCTTTAAAGGGGTCATTGCATCTATGTTGTTTTATTGTTTTATAATGTTTCCTGGGTTGCACTTATAATGTTAGTATGCTTTCTACATCAAAAATTTATATAATTTAGAACTAAAAGACATTTTTCCTCCTTGATTTTAGCCTTCCTATTTGAACGCTCTGTTTTAAGGGGCATGTCTGCAGTGAGACTTCAGTGTAAACGCCCACTGCTGTGATTGGCTAACATCTTTGCAATGTGAAATAGTGAAGTATATGAAGTATTACTCTCTCAAAAACTTTTAGCAAATTTTTTCAATTACAGCTCTCAAGGTTAACTAATCATGAAAAGTGTTGCATTACATTTAGATCTATGGCATTATAAGTAGACTGTGGCATGAAAGGTTGCAGTGAAGAACATTGTAGCCGACATGTTGTTGAGCGCATGAAAGCAGTGATTTCATCACTGCAACTCAACTTCTACACTAACGAATGCTTTCATAGAAACCAACAGTGCAAACGCGATGTAACTAAGAGATTCGTTGAATAAAACGGGAGTTTTGGCGCGAGTCCAGAACTCAGTCACTGATAAACTCACGCTGTTTGATTGATAGCTCCAGTTTGCGCTGTTTGATTGACAGCTCCAGCGATTGTAAAGGGAGCGTTATTTGATCTATTTTTTTCTATAATTTAATCACCATTTAAAAAACAGATTATTTTCATCCTACTAAGAGAAACAATGTGAAGTTGACCGTTTAGTCACTGGTTTGATTTACTGATACATAGACAAAGAACCTCTGACTGTACCTGAATCATTACATATCAGATCAGGCATTAGAATTAACACAGTTACTTACATGTTGTTGAATTACTGTCGAGTCCATATGGTAAAAGTCTGTTTGCAAAGCCTGCGCCGAAATGCGATTGATTTACCAAAGAATCCACAGTGAAACGTACCGAATACAAATAAATAAAGCTCAACTGAGACATTCACATTGTTGAAAATAAATAACCATTCCTAGCATTAGGATCCTTTGAAAGGTAATGATAGATGACCTCTTATATATCAAAAGCTCAAGGAAAAGTTGATTTCTCAACCTCCATGCTTTTAAAAAGCAGTAACATCTGTAGCATAAGATAACCTGCCATCCTGATTTGCTGGTCTTTCCTGTTTTAAACTGGTCTAGATGGTCAGGTAAGACTGACAAGTGCCCCAAAAATCCTCTAAAACCAGCAAACTAGATCACACTAGGAGACCAGTTAACACCAACAAATTGGTTTAGTCTGTTTTTTTTTTTTTAGTAGGGTGGGATTACTGGCTAGATGGAAAATGATGTAAAAGCGAAACATAACTTGATGAAAAATCAAGCATTTGATAAAATGTTTTCGCAGCTTAATGTTGTCGCTCCGTCAAGTTCTGTTTGCTTCTCTAACGGCGATACGTCATGCCCTTGAGGGCCACCATAGAAACAGCCACTATGACACACTTCCCAACTCAATGACAGCATGTCTGAACGGTAGTTAGCGAAATATATTTCGCCTCAAACTTTTTCTTGCTCCTTCTATACAGTCGACAAAGCAATGAACTAATCCCTACCTTGCATCTTGTTGGTAATTCACCTTAAAGGGAACAACAGGGTTTAGGTTCTGCAATCATTCTCTTTCTATGAGGGTCAGGGTTTAAACTGAGTGACAGGCCAGAAAGAAACAAGCCCTTGGGGAGACCTCGCACTCTTAGACTGGTGATTACTTCCAGAGCTCTAAGTTATGTTAATGTATTCATCTCCAAAAGCATAGTGATTATTTAGAGTTCCTCAGCAACTGTTTTAGATTTCTTTAACTTGCCATTTTATGCAAAGGGACCTCTTTTTTTCTTTCCATTTCTTTTTTTTTTTAACTATATCACCCCTTTTTTGAAGCAAGCAAAGTGCGGTCATTGTAGATAAGGGGTTCAGAGTGAAAGTCATAAAGAGAGTATAAGAAATTTAAAATCTTTTAATATTTTGCCAGTTATGTTAATGTGACCTTGATGTACGAATGATTGCAAATTAAAATGTATAGAAGAAAAGAAAAGAAAAAAGGGAACAAAATATGATGGAAATCTAATGTTGCAATTTCACTAAATTACAGAAAAGGCAAAATCAGCACACATAAATTCCCTCATACTTTCTTTTCACCCATATTCTCTCTCT
The DNA here is from genome assembly GCA_003731715.1 of Anabarilius grahami. Taxonomy (NCBI): domain Eukaryota; kingdom Metazoa; phylum Chordata; class Actinopteri; order Cypriniformes; family Xenocyprididae; genus Anabarilius; species Anabarilius grahami. The sequence continues at coordinate 756,912 of RJVU01021895.1, read as the reverse complement.
TTCTATTTAAATCACTGTGGTATCAAGATGAGATATTTGTTTTGAGAAGACTCTTCTCAAACCATCAAATTAGAATGGGCTCACATTTGTCTTTCCTAGTTAAAGAATCCCAGAATAAATCCTCTTTTTAAAGTATAATTTCTTTATTTAGTTGGACTGTAAAAAAAATATTTTCATAATTTGTTATCACAACATTTTTTCTTTTGTCAAATCAACTTAGATGATTAATGTGGTTCAGATAACATAATATTTTGAGTTTATGTTGATTAAACCAATCACCTTCATTGTATTAACTCAGATTTTTAGTTTCAATGAACTCAAAATTTTAAGGCAACCAGGTAACTTACTTTTTAAGTTAAACCAACAATTATTTTTTACAGTGTAGCTGGGTATTGTTCCAGTAACATGCAGTACAGCTTAACCAGATCTAAGGTGTGTATTATTGGACAAACATTGATCTAGTTGTCTGGTGATAATGAGGCAAGTAAAATTTGGAGAGATGAAAAGATAAACTTGGCCAAAGAAGTCCTGAACTTTTGACGCATGATGTGTTTGGCAGGTATGGAGCAGTGGCCAAGGAAATCTTAATGTAACTCTGTGTGAGGTCACGCTTTACACTAGTTGTAAAGCGTGACCAGCATAATTAACCCTGAGTTGACCTTGGCTACTGTTGCTAGAGCGGACAAGCTTTACAGAAAATCCCACTGGACTGAACTAGAGATTTCTGTGAACATGTTAAAAATAATTAATAGATATTGTTCTTTTGTGGGCTTAAAAGAAGTCTTATATTACAAAGCATTCTGTCTGCCATTTCTTTAAATCATTTGTTGAGTTAATAAAACAACTGTAAATCACAACAGGAAAAAAAAAAAAAAACACTGTTCCTATCATACCGATACTTTTGAAACATTAAAGGTGCAGTAGTTGGGGGATAATTTGAAATGTTTTACACATGAATTATATATTTAATAATTAATTCATTTATATAATAATAGTAATATATTTCTATGATGGCAATGCTGAATTTTCAGCAGCGATTTTACACTAAGAAATATCTTATGCTCACCAATGGTGCATTTATTTGATGAAAAATACAAACATTAAATTGTGAAATATTATAGCAATTTAAAATGATGTTCTTCTATTCAAATATATTTTAAAATGTAAATTATTCCTGTGATGGCAAAGCTGAATTTCTACCATCATTAGTCCAGTCTTTAGTGTCACATGATAAATCATTCTAATATGCTGATTTGATGCTCAGGAAACATTTATTATTATTATTATTATTATTGTTGAAAACAGCTGTGCTGCCTAATATTTTTGTGGAAACCTTGATACACTACAAATTAAACGTTTGAAGTAAGATCTTTAATACTTTTATTCAACAAGGACGTATTAAATTGATTCAAGTGACAGTAAAGACTTTTTTAATGTTACAAATTACATCAATTTCAAATAAATGCTGATCTTTTGAACTTTCTATTCATCATAGGATCCTGAAAAAAAAAAGTAATCACAGTTTCCACAAACATATCGGTAACATTTTATAATAACTCACGCTATGAAGTATTAGTTAAGCATTAGTAAATAGTCAATTCATCATTTATAAAACATTAATAGACATTAGTAAGCCATTTATAAATACAACTATAAATGCTTTGTTCTTGATTTATAAGCATATCTATAATGAGTTTAATAATTGTATTTTCATACTTTATTAAATGATCAATTTATAATTTCTAAATTATGTATTACATTATTCACAAAACAGTTATTTATGAGTTGTCAGTGGTTCATAGGATCATTTAGGAAGTGTAAGTAAAATATTTAAATGTACATTTATGCATCTTATTATTTAGACATATAGTATTAGTTACTTAGTGTGTTAATAAATGCTTTATTAACACATATTCCTAGTGTCAAAACTACCTCAGTACTAACTTTAAAACATTAGAGAACAGCAGTGCAGAAGATCACTGAATCTTTAAATCTCCTTTATAAAAGCTTTACGAGGCATTAATAGTCCTCACTTTAGATGAGCTCACAAAAATAGTTAACTGACCACTTCTAAATGTTTTATAACTACCTGAATTAATCAAGAATTGCAGTAGGAATAAAGCATTTATTAACACACTCAGTAACCATTACTATATATCTAAATAATACAATGTATAAATGAATGTTTAAATAGTTTATGAATCATTTACTTACACTTCCTAAATGATCTTATGGACCACTGACAACTCCTAAATAACTGGTTTGTAAATAATGTAATACTTTATTAATAATCAATTTATCATTTTTAAATTAAGTATGAAAATACAATTATTAAACACATTATAGATATGCTTATAAATCAAGAATAAAGCATTTATAGCTGTATTATTTATAAACTGCTTACTAATGTCTATTAATGCTTTATAAGTGATTAATTAACTATTTTACTAATGCTTAACTAATGCTTCATAGCCTGCAGTTATTATAAAGTGTTACCAAAATATCTGTGACATCATCAAATGGCACCCTGAAGACAGTGTGGTGCTTCAAAAAAGTGAGTTCATTTCTCTTAAATATTTGATAATTCCACCTTTTTATGGTGTGGCAGCAGCCTAAGTTACAAAAATGCATGCCATTCAGTGAAATGGCAAAAAACACTTTAAAAATAAGTAGATGTTGTGAACAATTTTGATTAACTGTACTGATCAAGCTCGCTATTTGATATAGATGGCCTATGGCCTGCAATATAGTAGAAGTTTCATCATTCAGGGAAATGTTTTTATAATGCAAAAATGTATTAGTGTAATGCAAATTCTCTGTTACACCACAGTGCCATCCATTACACTGAAGGACAGTATCACTGTATAAATAACAATTTTAGCGTCTTATTTATATTACAGATAAATGAGGAATGCTTAGCACTGTGACATCAATATGTGTTAAACTTAATATATAGTATTTTAATGCATTTTTGTATTGTTTAATTTGATTTGTGTTATTGATTTATTTTAAGATGCCCACGAACAAAGAAAGTTGAAAGGCACTGTAAAATGCCAAAAAAGTAAATGCAGACCCAGTAGCTAGGATGGCACTCTTAAAGCCCATTCACACCAAGAACAATAACTATACAGATGACTATAACTATATTAGAGACCACACCAATGAACGATAACACTGTTCATTATAAGCACGTACTGTAGCTTTGTTGTCAGGCACTTTAAATGCTGGAGCTCTTTAAAGCAGGATGGATTCTGATTGGCTGTCAACGTTTTTATCTTTCATTAGCCCAAAAAAAATGAAAAATCTCTCTGAAAGTGATTCCACTATAGTGTTTCTCTGCGCTGTTGGCGTTATAGTTGTAGTGTGGACTCTACTATTCTTTTATATTTACAATGATTTTTTGAACTATATCTTTATCATTATGGTTATTATAGTTATCATGCTTGGTGTGAACAGGCCTTTAGCAAGGAAAAGAGAAAATTATCCAGGATTGCGATTTTCAGAATAATATCTTACCAATATTTCAGAACAGAGAGTTCCCCTTCACTACGGTATGTCACAAGTTTAAGAGAGGCCATTGAGGGGATTCTCCACACAAAAAAACTTATCCTGATAATATAATTTATGTTGGCAAACAAAAAGTATTCATAAATAGAGCTGCAATGAGTAATTTTTGGAGCCGAGCAAGTGACAAAACAAAGTAACAAGCTAAGCAAGCATGGCAGGGAACATCAGAACAGTAGAATATTATGCTTATTAATTTTCAACATCTGCTTCTGCCATCATTTACTCAGGAATATTATTAAAACTAATTTAATGATACAGACTAATACTAAAAACATGCAATTATGGGAACAATGGCAATATTATCTCCCTTTTTGGCAAAATGTTATTCAGAGTAACAAACCATGGTCATTCAAGTTTATGTAAAAATGAAACAATATACTTATTAAGACCTGTAATTATTAAAATATATAAAATAACATGTAATCATACTAAATTTTATTATATTTTAAATGATTTTCACTTCCTTACAAAACTTCTTGCTGACCAATGTGTAAAACCTAGTGGTTTAAAGGATATAGCAAAGTATAAAGATAAAAAAAATGACAATTAATTAGTATTTGAGGGCTACACTGTGATCCCTAAATGGAGTCTTTTAAAGGGATAGTTCACCCAAAAATGAAAATGTGATGTTTATCTGCTTACCCCCAGGGCATCCAAGATGTAGGTGACTTTGTTTCTTCAGTAGAACACAAATGATGATTTTTAACTCCAGCCGTTGTGGTCTGTCAGTCATATAATGCATGTCAATGGGAACTTCGTCTATAAGAGTAAAAAAAAAAACATGCACAGACAAATCCAAATTAAACCCTGCGTCTCGTGACAACACATTGATGTCCTAAGACACGAAACGATCCGTTTGTGAGAGAAACCGAACAGTATTTATATCATTTTTTTACCTCATCTTGGATGCCCTGCAGGTAAGCAGATAAATATCAAATTTTCATTTTTGGGTGAACTATCCCTTTAATATGTTATCAAATGATTCTTGTTTTAAACATGCCTATTTTTTGGATGCTTGAAATCCTCTTTTTGTCTTTGACCCTCTGTATTTTTGATCAAATGAATTCTGCCTTGGTGAGCATAAGAAAAAAAACAAACAAACACTGATGCCTCCCTGATGCCTACTAATTAAATGAAATACACCCCCCACAACCTGGTGTTATCGGTAATACGAGTGTTGACGATAGTTTATTTAGCGGTGTGAAAAATTCCTCACCGTGACATCCCTAACATACACACATATATCTGTGGCTGACCAGCGGAACACATTCTCTGGTTTATCCAGACGTACAGATGACCTCAACCCATGTGGCCAGAAGACACAAACATGTGAGTTCCAGCACACACACGACGCGCTGCTGGTTTGAGGCTTGGATGTGACTGCAGCGACTTTTACAAGAGACGGCGCGGAAAATCAGCCTGGGAGCAGATGGAGACGGGCTGGAGCACGTACGCAGTAATCCCAAACACGGTGTAATCGGAGGAGACTGCTGCTGCTCTTAACGGCTTTGACAGCCTGGAGCCCAGAGACGTTCACCGGGGGGAAGACAAGAAGGAGGGGGCGAGAGTCACGGACAGACACACAGACAGCCGGATAGATGAATGGAGTGAAGACGAGGAGATGAGGATGGAGAGAAAAGAAAAGTGGACTAGGAGGAGAGAAAACAGATTGATTGAGCAAACGATTGAATTGGAAGAGTACTCGGCACAAAGACAAACGACCATCAAAGGCAAACAGAGACTATGGACGGAGAGAACAGAAGGAAATTAAATAAGAAAAATGAAAAGGGGAAAGAAAGGAGAAGAGGAAAATGTGGAGGGAGATTTAGGCGGATTTAGGCTGTGGGGATTTGTAGAGAATTTGGCGAACGATTACGGAAACTTCTCATGCATGGTTATGACAGCGAACTGTAATATTAATTATAGTAAAAACATGTGAAGGTACGCTGACTCCTTATATCCCTTTACATATAGATTATACACACTGAACCAGTCCCTAAATGCCAACTTCTTCATCTTTTTAGCGGTCAGAAAAGTATAGGAAGGTTTCCGGGAACCACTTTCCACGTAATTGAACAGGAAGGAAGATAATGAAAGCAAACACGTCCTCACACACAGTCATTATTATCATGTGTCCAGCTAAATAAATGATACTGGAGATAGAGAGACCAATTACAGCACACAAGAACTGTGAAGCTAGTCATGTGTGCATGATCAAATCAACTAGCTCTTTGTCACTCATGAAATCGCTGATCTCATATCGCTGAAACAGATTTCTTTCAGAACAGCTTCACGTCCAGCTGACGGACCACCGAGGACAGTTTCCTCTGATATCACTCTGATGATGCAACTCGACTGTCTATTGGCCTACTTCAAAAGACTGATTCAAAACCCATTGAAACTACTTTAGGTCTGGGGATTGGGTTCTGGAACAAAATATAATGAAACATGATTAAATAATAATATCCATCTGACCACATAGTTTTGCATAGTTAGACTATCAAACAAACTGGCTAATCAATATTTTAAAAGAGAAACACTTCCAATATCTTTCTGTTGATGAGGATGTCAAATTAAACTCTGTGGTATTTTGATGCAAAAAAACTACACAATACTACTGAAGGTCATAAAAAAATACCCAGTCTACATTGCAACAGTGATAAATATGGTTTACACCAATGAGCCAAAACATTATGACCACCTGCCTAATATGTTGTTGGTTATCCACGTGCTGCCAAAACACTCTGCAACCATGTTTATGAAGGTGGCACGTGTGAATGGACCCAGGGTTTCCCAGCGGAACATTGTCCAGAGCATCACACTCCCGCCACCGGCTTGTCATCATCCCACAGTGAATTCTGGTGCATCACTTCCCCCGGTAAATGGCGCACACGTACGCGGCCATTCATGTGATGTAAAAGAAAATGGGACGAGGCGACCTTCTTCCACTGCTCCAGGAATCCCATTGAAGGCTTTCAATGGTGGACAGGGGTCATCATAGGCCCTCTGATTGGTCTGTAGCTATGCAGCCCCAAACACAGCAGAGTGCGATGCACTGTGTATTGTGAAACATTCCTCCCATAACCATCATTAAAATTTTGTGTGACTTGTGCCAAAGTAGATTTTCTGTTGGCTCAGGCCAGATGGACCAGAATTTGGTCCTTGTCAAAGTTGCTCACATCTTTATTTACACATTGATTACAAGAACTGATTGTTTGCTTACCATCTAATCTACCCAGACCTTAAAGGGTTATAGTTCACCCAAAAATGAAAATTCTGTCATTAATTACTCACCCTCATGTCGTTCTAAACCTGTGAGACCTTTGTTCATCTTCAGAACACAAATTAAGATATTTTTGAGTCTCAGGTCCGGCAGGGATTGTCGGTGAGGGGAGTGAATGTCCAGCGCTCTCCCCACCCTCAATACCACGACTGAGGTGAGACCCTTGAGCAAGGCACCGCACCCCCAACTGCTCCCCGGGCGCCGCAGCAATGGCTGCCCACTGCTCCGGGTGTGTGTTCACGGTGTGTGTGTGCACTTGGATGGGTTAAATGCAGAGCACAAATTCCGAGTATGGGTCACCATACTTGGCCACATGTCACTTCACTTTCACTTTCACTTTCACTTTCACTTTTGATGAAATCCGATGGCTCAGTGAGGCCTTCATTGACAGCAAGACAATTAACACTTTCAGATGCCCAGAAAGCTACTAAAACGTTTTTAAAACAGTTCATGTGACTACAGTGGTTCAACCTTAATATTATAAAGCAACGAGAATACTTTTTGTGTGCCAAAAAAAAAAAAAAAACGACTTTATTCAACAATATCTAGTGATGGGCGATCTCAAAACACTGCTTCATGAATCTTTGAAGCTTCACAAATCTTTTGATTTGAATCAGTGGTTTGGAGCGTTTATCAAACTGCCAAAGTCACGTGAACCATTGAAATTTCAAAACACTTATCACGTAACAAAGCCTCGTTTATTGAAATCACGTGACTTTCACGCTCCGAACCACTGATTCGAAACAAAAGATTTGTGAAGCTTCATGAAGCAGTGTTTTGAAATCGCTGAATAAATTGTTGAATAAAGTGTTTTTTTTTTTGTTTTTTTGGCACACAAAAAGTATACTTGTCGCTTTATAATATTAAGGTTGAACCACTGTAGTCACATGATCTGTTTTAAACACATCTTTAATAGCTTTCAGGGCATCTGAAAGTGTTAATTGTCTTGCTGGCGATGCAGGCCTCACTGAGCCATCGGATTTTATCAAAAATATCTTAATTTGTGTTCAGAAGATGAACAAAGGTCTTACGGGTGTGGAACAACATGAGGGTGAGTAATTAATGACAGAATTTTCATTTTTGGGTGAACTAACCCTTAAATATGTGGCCTTGTTAGGAGATGATTGAAGATATTTGGTTCAGCTGTGACTGGTCATAATGTTTTGACTCATCAGTGTATGTCAACTACAATGTGTTTTGTGCAGCTAAGTATTGGCTGCTGAGAGGTTGAAAACATCAACAATCAAGAGACATTTAGAAACATAAGCTGCCAGTTTTCCTATTCACCCTGTCATGTTAATAATCCAGTTCAGTTTAGTTGTATAGAGCTTTTCACAATACATATTGTTCCAAAGCAGCTACACAAAAGAATCGTGCCTTACAAAACCCCCAGGGAGAAAGCCAACGGTGATATTGGCATGGAAATAAACTCTCTAAACTGTTAAAGAAATCTTAGAAGGAAGCGAGACTGAGCTGAAGAAAGCCTCCTCCTCAGATTGCCACATATGTAATCAAATATACATAAAGTACACTACCATTCAAAACTTTGGGATCAGTAAGATGTTTTAAAGAAATTAATAAGCCTATGTTTATTCAGAAAGGATGCATTAAACTGACAAAGGCCCCATTTACACAAGTGCATAAGTTTTGCTACGGTTACGCCGGTCGTTTACACTACGCCGGTGTTTTCGAACCTCGAAAACGGACACTTTCAAANTCATGTGACTACAGTGGTTCAACCTTAATATTATAAAGCAACGAGAATACTTTTTGTGCGCCAAAAAAAAAAAAAAACGACTTTATTCAACAATATCTAGTGATGGGCGATCTCAAAACACTGCTTCATGAAGCTTTGAAGCTTCACAAATCTTTTGATTTGAATCAGTGGTTTGGAGCGTTTATCAAACTGCCAAAGTCACGTAACAAAGCCTTGTTTATTGAAATCACGTGACTTTCACGATTTGTGAAGCTTCATGAAGCAGTGTTTTGAAATCGCTAAATAATTGTTTTTTTTTGTTTTTTTGGCACACAAAAAGTATACTTGTCACTTTATAATATTAAGGTTGAACCACTGTAGTCACATGATCTGTTTTAAATACATCTTTAGTAGCTTTCTGGGCATCTGAAAGTGTTAATTGTCTTGCTGGCGATGCAGGCCTCACTGAGCCATTGGATTTTATCAAAAATATCTTAATTTGTGTTCAGAAGATGAACGAAGGTCTTACGGGTGTGGAACAACATGAGGGTGAGTAATTAATGACAGAATTTTCATTTTTGGGTGAACTAACCCTTAAATATGTGGTCTTGTTAGGAGATGATTGAAGATATTTGGTTCAGCTGTGACTGGTCATAATGTTTTGGCTCATCAGTGTATGTCAACTACAATGTGTTTTGTGCAGCTAAGTATTGGCTGCTGAGAGGTTGAAAACATCAACAATCAAGAGACATTTAGAAACATAAGCTGCCAGTTTTCCTATTCACCCTGTCATGTTAATAATCCAGTTCAGTTTAGTTGTATAGAGCTTTTCACAATACATATTGTTCCAAAGCAGCTACACAAAAGAATCGTGCCTTACAAAACCCCCAGGGAGAAAGCCAACGGTGATATTGGCATGGAAATAAACTCTCTAAACTGTTAAAGAAATCTTAGAAGGAAGCGAGACTGAGCTGAGGAAAGCCTCCTCCTCAGATTGCCACATATGTAATCAAATATACATAAAGTACACTACCATTCAAAACTTTGGGATCAGTAAGATGTTTTAAAGAAATTAATAAGCCTATGTTTATTCAGAAAGGATGCATTAAACTGACAAAGGCCCCATTTACACAAGTGCATAAGTTTTGCTACGGTTACGCCGGTCGTTTACACTACGCCGGTGTTTTCGAACCTCGAAAACGGACACTTTCAAAAATGCTGCAGAGACAGTTTTAGTTTGAAAAAGCCAGGGTTGCGTTTCAGTATAAACAGAACAAAACTGAGACTTTTGAAAACGATGGCGTGGCTGCCCACATTCGCTCTACGTATCCTTGACGACCGTGTAAACAATAACATGGAGACTGAACTAAATATTGCAGCTGCCTACATGCGCAAGAGGCAACTGTTTACACTTGTACACACATGCCCAGTGTACATGAACGGTCATGTGACATGGGTTTTCGGCCGTGTAGTGTACACGGTGATCGTTTCTGAAATGCTGTGGAAATGCCAGTGAGGATCGTTTTCATTTTAAAACGCCATTTTAAAAAGAAAAACGCTCTAGTGTAAACTGGGCCAAAGTGACAGTAACAACATTCATAATATTCCAGAAGATTTCCATTTCAAATAAATGTTATTCTTTTGAATTTTGATAATAATAAGAAATGTTTCTACAGCAGTAAATCAGACTATTAGAATGATTTCTGAAGGATCATGTGACACTAAAGACTGGGGTAATGATGCTGAAAATTTAGCTTTGCCATCACAGTAATAAATAATTTTTTTTTATATATAACCATTTGTATTATAAATTAAAATATTTTAAATAGTAATAATATTTCAGAATATTAGTGTTTTAATCTGTATTTTGATTAAATAAATGTAGCCCTGGTAAGTATTCTTTCAAAAATATTAACAAATCTTACTGAACTTTTGAACGCTGCATACATAAATGTCATTCATACAGCTCTAATCCAACCACACTGCATCAATTATAATTTGGAATTATTTAATGGAATTGAAATATTCTATTAAATTATATATTGAATATAAAATAAATCACTGGATTTTCCAAAGTATACTACTGACGTCAAATCTTTGAAAGCTATCCAGCTTTATTTATAGCAATAAGAAACAAGTTAACTAGATATCCAGCAGTAATCACTCTTCCTAAATTTGCAATTCTCGGTCAGAATAAGCTGCAATATGGACCAGACCTTAAAGAGTTAGTTCCCCCAAAAATGAAAATTATGTCATTTATTACTCACCCTCATGTCGTTCCACACCCGTAAGACCTTTGTTCATCTTTGGAAGACAAATTAAGATATTTTTGATGAAATCCGATGGCTCAGTGAGGCCTCTATTGCCAACAAGATAATTTCCTTTTTCAATGCCCAGAAAGCTACTATATAAAACAGTTCATGTGTCTACCTTAATATTATAAAGCGACGAGAATACTTTTTGTGCACCAAAAAAACAATAACGACTTTTCAACAATATGTAGTGATGGCCGATTACAAAACACTGCTTTGAAGCTTTACGAATCTTTTGTTTCGAATCAGAGATTCGGATCGCGTATCAAACTGCCAAAGTCACGTGAACCATTGAAATTTCGAAACTTATGATGTAAAGAAGTCTCGTTTACTGAAATCATGTGACTTTGGCGCTCCGAACCACTGATTCAAAACAAAAGATTTGTAAAGCTTCATTTTGAAATCGGCCATCACTACATATTGTTGAAAAGTCGTTATTTAGTTTGTTTATTTTAGTGCACAAAAAAAAGTATTCTCATCGCTTCATAATATTAAGGGTGAACCACTGTAGTCACACGAACTGTTTTAAATATGTCTTTAGTACCTTTCTGGGCATTGAAAGAGGAAAAGATATTGCTGGCAATAGAGGCCTCACTAAGCCATTGGATTTCATCAAAAATATCTAAATTTGTGTTCTGAAGTTGAACGTCTTGCGGGTGTAGAATGACATGAGGGTGAGTAATTAATGACATAATTTTCATTTTTGGGTGAACTAACCCTTTAAATGTCTGGCTATGAGATACTAAATGTTAACGTTTTCAGTATTTTGTCACAGCTTCTCTCTAATGCTATAAATGGAGGGCGCAGTTATCTTGATATTCACAGGAAAGCTTAAAAAATTGATTAAAAATGCTAATTGGACACTAACCATTCAACTTTTCAGCACCAACTCTAACACCAAATTTGCTGTGAATTCATCAAATCACACCAAAAGAGCTCTGCAGGGAATGACTATTCCCACGAAGCACTGCGAACGAGGTTATCGAGTTGGTCTCCCTATGCTGGAAAAAATAGTTACGAAAAGCAAAGCCACTGAAAAAGTGGGAAGGCACTAATGCACTCTATAAGCAAGACTAAAGCAGTGATATTTGGATGATAATTGTATGTTCCTATACTGGATGTCTCTCTGTAAGCGCCATTATACTACTGAAACCCACAACAAAGTGACATCCAAACTAAGCCGGGGTGGTCAGGACTCGGGAGAAATGGTATTCTCCCATTCTTACAATGTTTCACCAGCACCAAACTCCTGACCTCCCAGTGGGAGCTTCCGTTTTAATTCTCCCACTGATGTTGGGATCCAAAAAAGCTTTAGTGAATAAATAAGATTAGGCTCATGGACATGCCACTAAATCTTATCATTTTGGAGCAGAGAGGGTGAGAACGACAGAGCTAGGGAGAGAAGAAAGGGTCAGTGTGGGCCGAAGCACCAGCCACTGCCTCCTTCATCTGAAACAATCCCTTTACACTCCCCAATTGGAAATTATACAAAAAAAATCAACTCCGTCTGTCCTCCCTCTTGCCGTTCTTTCTCTCGCCTGTTCTTTCTCCCGTGCTGGGGAGATAGCGGAGACAGCTTGTCCTCCTCGCCACCCAGTGAGACTGAGGGATAAGCACTTCTTGGAGCTTGGCAACAAAATTGTCAACTTTGCTGTTTTAAATATGCTTGTCCTCAGAGTGAAGAGGATTTCGAGGGCTGAGGAAGAAGAGGATGGGCTTTTTTTGTCTGCAGAGTGGGGTAGCGTGGCACACTACACTGGGTTACTGAGCTATAATGGGTGTTCACTGCAGGGCAGATGATTATGGCGCATTGTAATATATCATGGAAATGCAATGACACTCGCTGGCCAGACTCTGACAGTTTATATCAGGTGACGCTGTTTAGGAAGTGAGGGCTCAAAAATTGCGTTAGCCACCTACCTAAATAAGATTTGGAATAGATGAATAAGCCAGTGAGGCGGAATAATCAAACAAGGTTATTAACTGTGCATATTGCTTGCATTTCATGTTGGGGAATCATTGACAGAGTAACAGTTACTAGAACAGTAAAATTGTTTGGTTGGAAAGTACCTTTAAAGCAGGTCACTCTGCAATCTTGGTAACACTCTTGTGAAGCTATGTAAGGAATAGACATACAAAGTGCAACTGCTATCTAATTAAAGGGATAGTTCACCCAAAAATGAAAATTATCCCATGATTTACTCACCCTCAAGCCATAGGTGTACATGACTATCTTCTTTCAGACAAACACAATCAGAGATAAATTTAAAAATATCCTGGCTCTTCCAAGCTTTATAAGGGTAGTGAATGGCGCTCACGAGTTTGAAGCCCAAAAAAGTGCATTCATTCATCATAAAAGTAATCCATACGGCTCCAGGGGGTTAGTAAAGGCCTTCTGAAGCGAATTGATGGGATTTTGTAAGAAAAATATCCATATTTATAACTTTATAAACTATAATGACTAGCTTCCTGCAGACGGCCGTACGCATCGATTAACAGCAAAAGAGTAACCTCTGACGCGACGTAGAATGTACGAGTATCGTAAGCTTAGATGTCGCTCACGGTTCAAACAAATAGGGCTGTGCAACAAACTCAAGCTCCTCTTCTCTTATATTGAAACCTTCCAACATTTCCCTTTAAAATTTCTCGTTTTAGACTTCTAATTCATGACCGGTGTTTTGTTTTGCTCTCTCCTCTGCGTGTCCGTGTTCGTCATGCGTCAGGTCAGGGGTTACTCTTTCTCTGTAAATCGAAGCAAACGATTATGCAAGTTATTATAGTTTTAAATATGGATATTTTTTCTGACCAGTGGCCTGGAGCTCACATCTTCGAAAGCGTCTAAACAAATTTTCAAATAAGCGCTATATGTTTACATATAAATCGCATATCTGAGGTCTAAACAACTATATTCTCGCCTAAAAAAACTCTTAAAACTACATTCCGCTACAAAATAACAGTAGTATCTATAAAAATATGGTGGGTTTGCTCATTCGCTGTGAATGTTGTGAAGCTTTATAATCTTGTTTTCAGTTTGAAATAAGATTATTTTGCTTACCCCATTGGCAGATTATTTTGCTTGTTTTAAGGAAAAACTCACTTAATTTTGACTTATTTTTCCTGAAAACAAGAAAATAGTTTTTACTTGTCTAGAAAATGCTTCTTGATCTAAGAATTTTTAGATATTTGGACTGGAAACAAGAAAAAAATTCTAAGTAAGAACAGCATTTTTTGCAGTGAGGGCTTCAGGGCGACAATTACACTACACATTTGTCATTGTAAATATACGTTTAATGAGCAAAGCTTAGTGAAAATGTAGCCGAGAATCGTGCTTGAGAGCGAATTCCACACTAATTGCACTTTGGAGTGTAAAAAGATATGTGCGTCTGTGTGTGTGCGCGCGTGTTGAAAGCCAATAACCAGAATTTAGGGTTCACATATGGGATGAATATGGCACTGATGGGTGGGGAAGTCACATATAATGAACAGACTTGAGACCGGCAGGTTTAATGCAACCGAATACAGTAAGAGCAGGGGAAATCAGGCTTATGTTTGAGGGGGAAAAGATCTAAACAAAAAAATTGTTAAATTAGGCAAAGAAGGAAGTGCAATTACTTCAAAGGAGTTTGTGATGAATGCCAGACAAACACAGGGATAGGTTAAAGTTTAGTATCAACGAGCAGTTATGAGGTCAATCCCTGATTGTGAAACCAAGTGATTAAGAATTGCCAATTTAGAGGTTTGAAATGTATTATCGTATTATCAGATGATATTAAATAAACCATTATCATCTAAATGCTTTTAATTAGGGGGGAGAAATGGATCCAAATGCTTCCGCATCCAACAATATGATGGACATCATTATTGCAAGCCTAAAATATGTAAAACACTGAACAATTTATATGGAGAATCTAGCCTAGTGACACAGAAACATGCTGCATTATGTAAAGACGACATCAAAACAAAGATAGACGGATGATGAAAAGAACAAGAATAACAATTGGGATCTCTCCTATGATATAAACAGACCAACAACAACAAAAAAAAGGATAGAAATGCTAAGTTATTTTTTCCTGTTTCTCTGTGTGTGACAGACGCTGATCTTCACAAATCCCAGTGTATCTCACGATAAATCCGCGTAATGTGGATTAAAAGCTGTTGAGATATATATAGTTATATCGGAGGAACAGATTGGACCAGACCTTGCCACCAAACAAATCCTCTGCACCATGCCCAGAAAGACAGGGAAATTACTCCAAATTAAGGTCGAGACTAACTGCCACCCACCTACCATCTATACTCTCCTTTTCTGTCTGTTTTTCTATCTATTTAACTCACACATACACACATACATACTCTAGCTTGTAATCCAGGCTTGCTCTGGCCTCCATCAGCTCCTGTCCATTAGGATGTTTTTCTTTTTTTCCCCAGCATGCCCCCAAATCCCCTCCACTTTGCCTTCATCAGTGCATAAAGAGCCACAGCTGCTTGTCTCTGTACAACATTAACACACATTCAGACTCACAGCGCAACGCAGTTACAAGTCTGATGGGGGAGGCACCTTCAGTGCAAAATATCAAATTGTGTTCCATCGGTTCCTTTACCGGACTTCTGCAACTGCAAAAGCGGTGCTACAAAGAGTAAAGTTATTAGTCTAACTACATTTTGCAGAAGTAAGCTAGTAGCACAGCTGTAGAGACATCATGTAAATTTCAGTATCAACATTTTTTTTGTTCCCTAACAATCAAATAGAATTTTCCTTCAGATGTTTGTTTGATGCGTCAACAAATCACTCGTTCAAATCAGTTCTTTCCACCCAAATTGGTCAAGCAAGCTAACAGAACAGTCTGAACTGGTTTGCTACTCAGTCTGAATCATTCAGCTAGTGTTTTACAGAGAGTTTTCTTACTCCAGAAAAAAGTGGATATTTATCTATAATCAACTAAAACCAAACCGGCAAATTGTTTGCTAGTGCTGAAGAAGGTCTACAATGTCCTAAAGTCAATTTATATATTAAATCAAATCAATTAAATATATATTAAATCTAAAAATTCTATTTATTTTAAAATTTATATTTAATATCAATTGTGAAGGACATATTTTTTGGCCAGGCTGTCATACAAATAAATTATGAAAACATGCAAAAACAATAGAGAACCAATGAAATATTAATAACTGATCATGCTGTAGTCAATGTACAATGTTTCCTGAGCTTTTTGTTTTTCTATGCATTTTCTTCGCATAATAAAATAAAACGTGTAGCTGTAATTTTCCTCATCTTTAAAATGTTTAAAAATTGAAAATATTTTCCTCATATTTTGATTGTTTAATCTAATTTTATAGAGATGTGTGTGTAGCTTTGTATCTGAAGGGTAGCTTTCATCTTATCAAATTATTCCTACGAGTTAGTACACTGTAAGTAATAATTTTCAAAGTTGTGAATAAAACAGTACATTTTACAACAAAATACTATTTCGTTTTTTCAAGTTCAAAATTTCACATTTAATTCAATGTATTACTTGCCATATCTTTGTAATTGTGAAATTTACTAGCAATTTATGAGTGAAAATTGTTTCTACAACAATTTTTGTTTAGTATTTTGTCCAACACTGAGTAAGTTTGCATGTTATAGAAATGTAAAAATAAGTAGATAGTAAATATTGAGAGAACCTCAGCAGTCTTGGTTAAACTAGACACCAGATGCACCACAGCTGAACAACATAATAATAGAAATGAGAAGATTATACCGCATGATATGTAAGATTTGTAACATTATACCACATAATCAATGTCAATGTGTGAACAGTCATTGATATATAGTCGTTCTATAACCCCCAGCATCTACATTCACAAGGGCAGGTGAAATGACGGCACGTCAGCTCATTCAGAGAGATGGATGGCTGCGGATCAGCTCAGCGACTGACATTTATCTCAGACTGAATGTGAAACTTATATATTAGAAAACTACTTCACTGATTTATCTTACACTTATTGAGGGAACAGGCCCCAAAGCACAAGTTATTAAATGCTGCTATCAAAGACAATTACAACTGAGCAAACTATCTAGGTTGCTCAACCTTCAACCTCATAACTTCCAGCCCAAATCCCAATCAATCAATTAATCCATGGTTTCTCCAAAACACTGAGTGTGTCTCAGTCAGCTTCTTAGTTCAATAGTCGGTGCACTGGCCATTTCTAGAGCGTTCTCATTGTCATTCGGTGCACTGAAACATTCACGCCCTACAACAATGCCCCATAAAAACTAGTGCTCACTATATATACTTACTGAAAATGTTACATTTATTCATCACTCTTTAAGGGTTAGTTCACCCAAAAATAATGGAGTTTACTCACCCTCAAGTCGTTCCACACCCGTAAGACCTTTGTTCATCTTTGAAACACAAATTAAGATATTTTGGATAAAATCCGATTGCTCAGTGTGGCCTTCATTGACAGCAAGATAACTAACACTTTCAATGCCCAGAAAGGTACTAAAGACGTATTTAAAACAGTTCATGTGACTACAGTGGTTCAACCTTAATGTTATGAAGCGACGAGAATATTTTTTTGCACCAAAAAAACTAAATAACGACTTTATTCAACAATATCTTGCGATGGGCGATTTCAAAACACTGCTTCATGAAGCTTCGAAGCTTTACAAATCTTTTGTTTCGAATGAGTGGTTTGGAGCGTGTATCAGACTGCCAAAGTCATGTGACCCATTGAAATTTCGAAACATTTCGAAACACTTATGACATAACGAAGCCTTTTTTACTGAAATCACGTGACTTTCGCTCTGAACCACTGATTCAAAACAAAAGATTCATAAAGCTTTGAAGCTTCATGAAATATGTGAAGTATGCCATAAATAATACATTTGAGGTCACTGTAATTTAGACACAACTGCAATCTCGTTATTAGCAAACCACGTTTTTGATGATAGGGCCACCTATATCATTATACCACATGAAGCCGCTTTTTATCTTATTACAGGAGCGGTGCCTTGAAGCCAGCGGTTTAATGACACTCTCACAGACAAGCGACTGTTGACATAAAGGGTTAGTTCACACAAAACTGAAAATAATGTCATTTATTACTCACCCTCATGTCGTTCTACACCTGTAAGACCTTCATTCATCTACAGAACACAAATTAAGATATTTTGATTGAATCCGGTGGCTCAGTGAGGCCTCTATAGACAGCAATGCCATTGTAACTCTCAAGATCCACAAAGGTACTAAAAACACATTTAAAACAGTTCATGTGAGTTCAGTCGGGTGTAGAACGATATGAGGGTGAGTAATAAATGACATTATTTTCAGTTTTGGGTGAACTAACCCTTTAACAGATTCTGTAAAGCTCAGCTGACATGTCTCGTAATGTATATCTCTGTCAACACAAAGCCTGTAAAACACGATGGTCTTGATTAAAAATGTCTTGTCGCCAGTAAATAGTCTGTGATACAGGAAAAACGGTCTGCTTTACTCACTCGCCCTCACAAAAAAATGCATAAATAAATAAGAGCATCCTGAATAAAATTTCTCCAACCAAAGATTTATTTTTTTCCGAAGAGCCCATATGTTCATCTACCACCCAAAAGAGGTGTAGCAAAATAACAGATTAACACTCATTCCCAAGAGCCGCGGGCCGCTTGTTTTCACTTTACTTAAATGCCATAGCAGCTGTGGAAAAGAGACCATCAGCGGCGTTTGAAAAATCCCAGCTAACACCGAATGCACAAGATCAAGAGACCAAACCACACCTGGGGATACAGGCCTACTTGTCTATTCTATTTTATTTATTTATTTTAAACACAAGGCCTACATTAACTTTTTTGAGCACACTCGCACGGTCTCTGGGGATCTTAACTGGAGGTGGCCAAAACCAGTGAAATCTAGTTCGTTCCCAAGGTTGGAACCATCTGCAAGCAAACTCACCTCCACACAGTAGAAATACATATTAAAAACTCCGAAGCCACGTGTGATGAACACCTGCTCAGTCTGGGGAATATCTGTGTACCAATCTGCGGTGATTTCTAAATAAACAGTAGGCTGGAAAGGGTGAGTTTTTCCATTTTTTTCCCTTCCGTCTGTCTGAACATCAGCCCAGCGCCGTCAAGGCCCGGCAGCTGGTGGGAGTCTGGTAACATAAGGGCCGGGCACAAGAAGAATAATGAATGTAACAGATTTGTGAGCTCCAAAAACCCATTAGGATAATACTATTAATGATACTAAAGAGGGGGTCTGTGACGCACGCGCCACGTTTCCCTCTGGAAACCAATATTTGACACCTTTTGAACCTTAAATGATGATTGAGAGTTGTACTTCTTCTGCAGTGCTACCTTTCCAGCTTATATATTATGAATGAAATGGTGAGATGCACATGCTAATGCTTGTGGCTTATGGACGGAATAGCGAAGATTCTGGGCTTTTCGGATTCTGGGCGTGACGCACACAAGGCTATCTGAGAGTAAAATAAACATGAGATCCGCTAAACTCAACACCTCAGAGCGTCCACTAAAACCTCCACTCACCTTCACCTCATACTCATAAATACATCATTCTCCATCCTTCTGCATTCAGAATCCTAATGGTGCAGAAGAGCAGAAAATTATGTCCTTGGAATTCGTTTTAGAGCAACGGTTTCTTGTTATTTAAATTCCTTGGACTAATTTAATTCAGCACGCTCAAGCATTTGCACGGATGTAAATTACAGCGAGACTATAATGGACTCGTTATCAGGGTGGGAAGCTCAATATCGTGGTTTACGTTTGGAAAACTCTCAAGACCACAGAAATGTCTTGTTGATGGAGTTTTGGTCTGCGTGGCCCCAGGCTGGTTGGAGCGCTGGAGTATATCCTTAGCGAAAATCCTTGTAGTGGAAAAACACAGCATTTTCAGAAATTTTACAGCATTGCACATTAGAGCTGTAAAACTAGACCTTTTATGAATTAGTTCTACTATTGGTTTCCTATTTAACTCAGCGATGGCTTCAAAATGAATTAATCTAGCCGCACCGCAGCATATTATAAAAGACAACACTGACCCAGAACAAAAGTGTAGATAAGCATAATTCATAAGACTTGAGGGGTCGGGTCAGAACCTGGACCTAGACAACATCGGTTAGAGGCTCGATAACAAGTTCAGCATGCAACCGCAAAAAACTGAACCTAATATAATGCACTTTTGCACCATATCTAACCTTTCTGCTAAGAGTGGGATGCGAGTAAGCACAATAAGCTGGATGTAGTGGTCAGATTGAATGAGGCTCTTTGTCTGCACTTGAGAGGGCTGTGTTTATAAAAGCATCTTCTCAACAGCGAGACGCATAGATGAAATATGAGGACTCTTATTGAGTAGATGGCTAAAGACTCTGAGGTAATATAGCAGCACTAGACTGATGAAAAATTCATGCTGATAAGCTGGGCAGGTGAAAGCGTCGCTCTTCAGGTTTTCATTTTCTCTGTTTGATTTCCTTATTGGCTGCCTGACTTCTCACTGCATTTTATTCCGCTCCTGAAAGTAAAGGGCTCTTATTTGTCTGTATACCCATAATGAATGTTTGTATGTTTGGGTGTTTGCTTGTGGCCATGCGTTATCTGCCACGTATACGGTACACTTTGATGTTCCATGACTTTTTAAAAGCACAAATCCCACATTGTTTTGAGATCTGTAGGAAAATAGTTTGTCAAATGTATCTAACATTAAATTAATCTAGCATGAAACGTAGCTTGAAAATATGGCAAAACCCTGTATCCACCTGAGCAGTGACTTTGGCCTGTCTCACTTCAGAAGTGACTAAAAAATAAATTAAATAAAATAATAAAATAAAATAATAAACTGTAAACTAATACAATGTTAGATATGTCCCACAGTGATTTTGTCTTGTCTCACCTCAGAAGTGACTCAAATAATAAAATAAATAAATTGAATTGAATTGAAATAAATAAACAAAAAAATGTAAAATAAAAAAAAATAAAAAATAAAATAAAATAAAATAAAATAAACAACAAAAACAATGTTAG
>RJVU01021895.1:666359-735151 GCA_003731715.1 Anabarilius grahami | reverse complement strand
AAATAAAAAATAATAATAATAATAATAAAAAATAAATAAAATAAAATAAAATAAATGTTAGAAATGTCCCACAGTGATTTTAGCCTCACCTCAGAAGTGACTCAAATAATAAAAAAAATAATTAAAAAAATTAAATAAAAACAAAATAATAAAATAAAATAAAAAGTAAAATAAAAAGTAAAATGAAATGAAATGTTAGAAATGTCCCACAGTGATTTTGGCCTCACATCAGAAGTGACTCAAATAATAAAAAATTAAATAAAATAATAAACAACTAATACAATGTTAGATATGTCCTACATTTTGTTCACAACCCTTTTACCGCATGATTTCTCCATTACAAAATATTGTAATATCAATCCATTTTCAATCCAAATTTGTACACAAATTGTTGTGTTGCCATTAATCAAGCTCTACCAATCCACCCTGCAAGTAACTAAAAAGGAACATATATTTTGATTTTTTTTATTAATTTAAATAGTTTTAATAGTTTTATTATAGGAAAATATATTAATCAGTACAAATCCAACTAGCCCCTACTGAATGACAGATTATTGATCAGATTATTGAATTTAGTTGGATTTACACTTTGCAAATGTTTATCTGATTCTAGTGTTTTAAAATGATTAATATTTAGGTTATTAATTATCAATTACATTTTTAAAATGCATCAGTTTTATTTATTTATTCTTTATTTATGTTATTTTAATGTTTATTGTTTGAAAATTACACTAAATAAATAATATATATATATATATTTATTAAAAACAAATCACAAAATGGGATGAGGTTCATAAGCTTCAGCACCTTCTTTCACTGACACCCGTTACACTTACAATTACTAAATACAAGTAATAATTTCTATTTTGTACCCTATTTCTGAAGAGACTCACACGCTTGAGTGAAGACATTCTTATTAGTTTGACAGTGATTAGCTGAGCATGTGTACCAGTTCTCATCTACCCCCGCATCAATGCGCGCAAGCGGCAAAACCCTGTCAAGGCAAAAGCAAGAGTTAAATGTGTGTTTGCAACGTGTGTGTGTGTGTTTGTGCATGTGTGTCCACGCAAAGCCGAGGAATCAGATGCCTGTGGAATCCCGAATAGCGGGGCTGTCAGTCAGACAAGTGTTGGAGAGCTTGTTGGGCTCTGATAAGTGCATTTATGGAAAAAGCCAGCCTGCCTTTATCTCCTCATTGCAGGTTAGATCACCAATAAAAAAAGGGCTAGGTGAAGAGAGAGGGAGGAGGGTGTCAGATAAGTGCGCTCCGTCGCTCTACCTGCCTGTAGTGAACCGAACATCTGAACCCTTCGCTATACAGATGAATTGGAAATGCCCATAAGCCGCACTCATCAACAGCTGCCAGCCATGCGGGTCTCTCTCGCTCCGCGTCTGGCTTCAATCCGAGCGCCATATCATCCTCAGACTGCATTTTTCCTGTAAACAAAGGTCTAGCAGTCAGGTTAGGTTACCTCCTCAACCAAAAACCCTCTCTTTTTGTCTCTCCGTTCCAATTTTCGAACCCTCTAACCCTCGTCCTCATGTTTATTTCACTTTTTCTGACCTCTCCTATTTTTCGCTTTCCCATTCCTTTCTTACCCCATATCTGCGGCGAGCTGGAACCTGGAGCTTAGGGATGATGGAGTATGTTTAGCTCGCCTTGGGCTCCGTTCCTTTCAAAGCCGCATGCAGAAAGGCACTATTGGCTGCTAGCTAACGCCTCACCGTGCAGGACAGGGTACCGTGAGGAATCACTGTTTGCCTAGCCAAAGCCGAGCACCGATAGGTTCGCCCGATTCTTACTTTTAAAGTATGAGATAGTAAAGAGGGAAAAAGGAAAAGCCGCCACGAGCTAAAAAGCACGCTGGCACACATCCTCACATAGCACCACATTTATTTGTGTTTCATGTTTTCCATCTGCAGAATTTAATTTATGGGCATGACAGCGAGTGTGTGCGCGAGAGGCAGTCTTACCACCACCACGCACAAACACATTCACGAACAACAAACATGTTATATAGTCAACTACTGGCTCAAATCCACAAGACAAGCCCAGAGAAATCAAAAACTTGAGCAAATATACACCATCACGCAAGCGAGCCTCACAAATTTGCTGTTAATTTTACCTGGCACGCATCTCAAGCGATTACCCATCAGGTAATTTTCCAGTTCTTTCTCTCTCCTGATTTATTTTCTAGTCTCTGTCTCTCTTAGAGACCCTGTGTCTTACACTGGAATCCATTTAAAAATCCAATTTATTGATTTCTACACTCACTTTTTTTCTTGTGACTTGACCCCCATGGTTAAATATTCATAAGGCATTAAAAATAAAAGATGCACATTTTGTACGTCTGACCTATTGTAATATACGGCGGCGGCAGCAGTAATCTGCTCCATCCGGCACAGCGAGGTGAACCTGGCAATATTAGAGACAAACAAAACCATCAGCATCCCACATGCTCAGCGTTGATTAGTACGCCACGAAAGAGACAATGCAATTTTCCCTTTTGCCAGTGCAGGGGCCTCCATGACTACCTTCATAACATTATGTTGTTGATGATGTTCTTATAAATGGCTTTTTTCCCCCTCTCTCAAAGCCAAACCGGGAAAATTGGCTTCCATTATGGCTTTTAAATAAAATAAGCGCAAAGCAATAAGAACTGAAACTTGGGAAAGCCATAAAACCGCTAATTAAGATGCGGCACGGCTCAGCTAGCGAGAGAGATACAGTAGAACGGAGAGTATATTTTTTAAAATACCCACAGAGAGAGGAAAGGTGGGGGAAGGGGGCTGGTGGAAAGAAAATAGAGAGACGAGCTTTATTCCCTGGGTGAGGCTTAGTCAATCTGTCCTGTCTGGATCCAATATAACGCATTAAAACAGAATTATACAGCAACGCTCGGCGCATTCACTTTAGTTGTAGAGGAAACCAGGGACAAGCGGGTATGAGTTACTCTTTTTTTTTTCTCCCCCAACTCGTGACTGTTCCTATCTTTTCTTTCCTCCCTCCCTCTCATCATTATTTCTCAGAATGGTTTACGAGGCCTGTGATATGTGAAAAGGATGGCATGTTGGCTCAGTGTGGGCCCTTGCATCTTCTGAGAGGGAGGAAGAGAAGATCCAAAGCTCCCTTGTGCAGCCATATGGACGAGAAGGCAGTGTAGAGGGGTCCCTGACAGATAGGAAGAGGCTCCCCCTGCGTCGCAGAAACGTCTCAAGGCATGCTACAGAAAAAGGGCTTTAGGAACGGTAGGGGTCCCTCGACGGGAAGTAGGTGGTAAACGTTTTAACTATGACAAGATGCTCCACGGGAGCCTAAGAAGTGAGGAAGATGAGGATGAAGGCATTCGGAAGAGACAGATTTCACATGAAGGTTAACATGTAACATTCATACACTGTTTATTAGTCCAGCAATCCTTAAAAAAAAAACTATATCTAATTATCTATAATTTAAACTTTAAAATTAATACTTTGATTCAGGTAGGACGAATTAAAGGATTAGTTCACTTTCAAATGAAAATTACCCCAAGATGTATTCACCCTCAAGCCATGTGTATATGACTTTCTTCTTTCTGATGAACACAATCGGAGTTATATTAATAAATATACTGACTAGGGCTGGTCCAAATACCATTTTTTGAGCTTCGAAGCTTCGGTAGTAATTAACATCGAATAGTCGGGTCCAGCCCTAATCCTGACGCGTCCAAGCTTTATAATGGCAGTGAACGGGACCAACGAGTATGAAGCTCATGAAAGTGCATCCATCCATCACAAACACACTCCACACGGCTCCGGGGGGTTAATAAAGGCCTTCTGAAGCGAAGCGATGCATTTGTGTAAGAAAAATATTCATATTTAACAAGTTATAAAGTAAAATATCTAGCTTCCGCCAGACTGCCTTCTGTATTCAACTTTCGAAAAAAGCGTAACTATATGTATACATTTATATATGTATATACACAAATACACACACATACACACACTACTAATACTGTTCAATATATATAGTCACAATTCTCACTATTAACTACAACTTTTGCCTTATTAAACTCGAAATTATTTCTTATTAATAGTTAGTAAGGTAGCTGTTAAGTTTAGGTATGGGGTAGGATTAAGAATGTAGAATAAGGTCATGCAGAATAAGACATTAATATGTGATTTATAAGTACTAATAAACAGCCTATATCCTAGTAATATGCATGCTAATAAGCAACTAGTTATAATAGTAATAGTGAGAACTGGACCCTGAACTAAAGTGTAGTGACTTTAGTTTTACTGCACATTTTAACTCATTTTAAATAATAAAAAAGTATAAAAAATTTGACAGTGCACAATAGAACACAATACATTCATATTTAAACAAGAATGCCAAACAAGAATCATATATACAGAATACACACAACACACAAATTCATAACCCAGCAGCAATGTTTCTACTTCTCAATTCTCAAATAGTGTATCCTTTACTGCTGAGATTAACAAATACATACATACGAGCAGTATTTTAGAGTTTCATGGCACTTTGATCCAACAGGATAAGGGATAAATCCCAAACCCATGAAGAACCAGCAGTTCTTTATCAAATAGATTAGTAGATGAGCTTTACTATTTAGGCATTATGGAAGATTTGGTCACAAAGTGTCACAGTTCTAATGTGTTGCATCTCTATTCCATTTACTCTGCCAAGTGACTGTGGAGAGGTGGGTAAATGGTAAATCCGCTCATGCTGGAATGGATGATAAAGTCATATGTAATTCCTTTCCTTCTTGTGGTAGCAAGTACTTTAAAGGGTTAGTTCACCCAAAAATGAAAATTCAGTCATTAATTACTCACCCTCATCCTCGTTTTATGCACAAAAAAGTATTCTTGTCGCTTCATGAAACTGCAGTCGCGTCGACTGTTTTAACAATGTCTTTAGTACCTTTCTGGACCTTGAAAGTGTTCATTAAATTGCTGTCATATACCTCTCGGATTTCATAAAAAAATATCTTAATTTGTGTTCCGAAGATGAACGAAGTAATTAATGACAGAAATTTCATTTTTGGGTGAACTAACCCTTTAACTCCTGCGTGAAACTCCTGCGACTCATATATAAAGTCTAAAACTAGCATGGATTGTTTTTCCTTTTATCTAACAGAGACAAAAGACAGTGACCAGAAACGATTAGGGAAAGAGAAGGAATGTGATCTGGGCTCAATCCTGCATGACCAGCACGTCAGAAGCATGTGTGCTAACCGCTGTGCTACGGCTACAACAAAGATAAGATTTTATGGTTATGATCTAGTTACATCAAACCCTCTCGTTGTTTTCATTCATGTCGTCCTGCTTGCTTTCCCACTTCTGAATGTCAGGGGTCTCATCTAATGGAAAATCAGGCTGTAGGCTATTGACTGACACGCGACAGATGGATCAGTAGCAGATAACTGAGGGTCAGATCGAGAAGTCAAACCCAAACAGACTTCGTCTTCAAGGCCTGGAGGAGGGAGATGATGTCTTATTAGGGATTTACTTTAAGATACACTAGTAATTACACCACTGACAACAAAAAAAAACATAATTCGCACTAGAATGAAAAACAACAACAAATGTTTTCTGAGTGATAAACTGACAAAAACGTTCAATGACAATGACAAAGATGCACTATGACAGCAATTGAAAATGACTAGAAAAAGAAACACTGCAAGATATTAAAAATGAAAAATGGATGGAGAGATAATGAAAATAATTCAAGTATGTGTTGGATGAGCTGAAATAGATTATATACATACATACATATATGTACATATATATATATTAAATTAAGTGATTGTAGTGTTTTTTTTATATAGATGAATTGACCATAGCCTTAAATGTCATGTGATGTGACTGTGATTTATCTTAAAATTAGCTCATTTCCTTAACATGCTTAACATTTTTTTTTTTTTTTTTTTTACAAATTCTCAGTAATTAAAGTGTTTAGAAACAAAGTAGTTGCAGTTCTTTTGAGATTCTATAAAGAATTATCTTATATTTTTGCTCTATAACTTCAGAGTTGCCTTCTTAAATGTAATTAACAGACTTATTTTTTTCTGTAAATCGCATAAAAATGATAAAAATGTTTAAAAAAAAAAAAAACATTCACTTTAGCATACTGTATCAGTGATTCATATTTCAGCCACAGAAATTAGACATTTAAACCAGATTTTAACTGAAAAAAATGCAATCATTGACCCGTATATCTTTTAATTTATATACTTTATTATCTTTAATATATTGCTATTAGTTTCATATATAATATTACTATATGTGAAAATTTAGGTAGCTCCATGTAATTTCTGACCCTAAATGCATAAGAAAATCCATTATCAGCCAAGTCTTTTTTAATGCATGCAATTTGNNAAA
Organism: Anabarilius grahami; assembly: GCA_003731715.1. Lineage (NCBI taxonomy): Eukaryota > Metazoa > Chordata > Actinopteri > Cypriniformes > Xenocyprididae > Anabarilius > Anabarilius grahami. The sequence goes on along the minus strand of RJVU01021895.1, from coordinate 728,770 downwards.
AAAAAAAAAAAAAAAAAAAAAAAAAAAAAACCCTACAAAAGAATGTAGTTGGCAGAAACAGCCCCAAGCTAAATCTAATTAGCTTCTTGGCAGCTTGGTAGATTTTCAAAAGTGAACATGAGCAGAAATGTCATGCATTCATTTTTTTATTATCGTTATTATATTTTTGGGTGCAGAAACTTGGGATTCAAGCTTATTCTAACAGTCTGAAAGACCATAAACACTCTCCTCTCTTGATAAAGTACTATTGTTGATCCAATTATCTGACGTTGCACAGTGTACATTGACTCTTTGAAATGATTGTGGCCTGTTTCCAGTTCTTATTCCGGACACTTCGCTGGGATGTACGAGTGTGTGATACTGCCGACTGCTGTGTTTATGTTGGGGAGCATAAAGTTGCCATTGTGGCAATGTGCTCCAGGACACCAGCCTCGCCAGCAAATCTGCCCCCAATTTCCCAGACTTCAACTAAACCTCCTCCCCAACCCCCTTATCAAAATAGGTCACTTCCAAGTGAAGCCAGTTGGCAAACAAAGTAAAACAGACTTTCCAAGCTAAAATAAACAACACATGTAAAGAAAAAAAGGATAAGATGGAGAAGATGAGATTCAAAATTGCCTCTTTTATTCGCGACTTTGTTGCCTAAACCCCTAAATGCTGAAATTCCTAGGCTGCGATCTGCAGAGGAAGGAATTTTGCTGGTGGGGAGCGAGAGCAGCATTGTCTTTAGGCAGGGTGTTAGAAAAGAAAGCCCAACATAGCCTACATACAGCCAGCCCACAGTGAGCGCATGTAATCCACCCAAGACATAAGCTGGAGGGAGGGATGTAATTGAAGCTGCCTTGACAGGAGCAAGGAGACACTAGATTGGAGATTTGGAGAGGATGGAGGGGGGACCCGGCTGCGGAAGGGTGTGTATGTGCGTATTATGTGGCCACAAGAAACAGCAGATGCTTCATTTCCTGTGTTGGTTTGGGGGGCAAGACAGACAAAGCTAATGATGACTTGTTGGGCTATAACAAGGAAGTCCACGAGGCCATACACTCACAAGCCAAATACTTTCGCATGCACGCACGTGCATTTCCACACAGGGAGATGTCCTTTCTTTGAGCTGTAGGGGAACAAACGGAAATGACAAAGATTCTGAAGCATCTTGGATGCACGTCACTGGGGAAAAGAGGTAACTTCAGGAAATGATAAGAAATCTACAAAGGAAATACTGGTACTAAACATACAAACCCAATTTGTAGTACTTTGTCTTGTTTTTTGGTGGAACATCCTTAAACATTTACATACAATTTTTTGTGAGGTCTATATGCTTAAAACAAAAAAATGTATATGGAATAAGAATAAAGTCTATTTTTCTTCTACATCTGGCAAATTTCTTTGTTTGAAAATTATGCTTCAAATAAATGTCTGTTTTTTTGTTGTTTAAGAATGTTGAGATAATTATACTGGAAAACATGAGTCATGTACAGTACAACAATGACAAAGTGAGAGAGGTCTGTTCACAAAATCAGGGAACCTCCCCTCAATATTCGACCACAAATGGTCACAGGAGACGCATTTGAAATGCATGTTTCTGCCAGGTGTAAACAGCCATGTGTCTCGCCTAAACACTTGTGATCACATCACCTGAGACAGATGTTACTACTAGGTGTAAACAGAGCCAAATCAGCATCTCTAGGAAGAATAATGAAAGTGATCCCCTGGTGATTTTGCCAAGTAGGATGTGTTCTTGGATCAACATCTTTGTTAGCCTTGGAACAACATTCCTATTAGTCAGTCATATTTCAGGGATAGGAGAGGTTTAGGGCTGAGGTATAAACATTCTTATCCAATCATTTAACTATCATTTCCCTCAAATTATAGTCTATGGACAGGGTTAGCAAAGTTTTTCTGACAGAAACATTGCACTAAGACCAACAAAATACACTGACCTAGGAACACATACACTACAAAAATGACAGTGACCCTGATAATACATACTCCCATCCTCTTGATCACAGTCAAATAGCAAAAACACAAAAACAACAGCTAGCATTCAGAATGCTAGCATACTGCTAACTGCAGTTTTTTTTTTCTGTACACTGCCAACTACTCTATTAAATTATACACATCAAAAACATTTTCAAACAGCAGTGTGCTCCATTTAGCATGTGACATCCAGTTATCATCAATGCAAGTTTGTATTATTTGTAAGACATCTTAATCTTTAGCAAATCTTATCAAGTAATGTGTCAAAAAGGGTATTTTAAATCTTCAGTCCATAACTTTATTTGGTTAAAAATGATCTAAAATCAATTTTTGAGCAAGTACATAACCAGCAAGTGTTCAAAACGATCTCCTTACCTTAGCTTGATTCATAATGGTAAGCTTGTAATCAGTGTTGGGCAGTAACGCGTTACTTTTGACAGTAACTAATACTGTAATGCATTACTTTTTAAATAAATCAACTCCGTTACCGTTACCATATGGTGCGTTGTCTGTTACTTTTTTAAATTAGTTAATTTTGGCTGAAGTGTAGCCTACAGCCTAACCTGTTTACAGCAGCGACGCATTGTAGGATTGGTGGGTGCCAACCACAACCGCTTAGAGAGAAAATGCACATTTCATTCGAATTAGGCTACATAATCAGAATAGCCTATTTCTTTTCGTTTTTTAGATATTTCAAGCTTTCTATAGATATGTTTCTCATGCGAGGCAAGCAGACTATGCGCTGAGTTTCGGTTCATTTAGCCTATAAGTCGCGCTCCAGTTCACGCACCAGTGATCGCGCCCGCGCCTGCCATGATTACATTGTCTGCTATATTTGCTTCTTATTTATTAAATCCAGGCAATTGGTTGATGAAACATTGATTAAAATTAAGATACAATTTTACAAAACGAAATTCACTTTAAAGAAAGGCTTTCTACAAAACAAAACTTAATGAAGTGGTCAAAATCATGTCTGAGCCACTCCATGTCTCCCGATATATTGCGCATCTTATGATGAATCTTACTCATGCTGTTCACTTTTCATAATCAAGTAAATGAATTTAAAACATAACATAGGACTATTTAAACATATATATGAATCTACATTTTCTTTAATGACAGTACAGAGAAATTTCATAAGCAAGAGCGGATCATGAGTCACGAGTCGGATAAAGAATAATTTATTCTTAGACTTATATTTAATATTGTGGGCATTCAAGTTATTTTACATATTTTGATTTTGTATTATTTTTTTTAAAGTAACGCAATAGTTACTTTCCCTTGTAACTAGTTACTTTTATAATGATGTAACTCAGTTACTAACTCCGTTACTATTTGTGAGAAGTAACTAGTAACTATAACTAATTACTTTTTTAAAGTAACGTGCCCAACACTGCTTGTAATAATGTTTTCTAATTCAAATGGTACTGGTGGGTTTTGAGCAGGAAATTCGAGCATGCCAGGGTTCATCTTGGCATCATTACGTCACGTCTGTTTACATAAAGAAGGAGTCCCAGCTAGTAGGCTATATGGCATGTGGCGGATCATTTATAGTGTTTTCTCACAGTAGCTGCAATAATTAAACTCATCATTTTGATGGCGGATTGTAATCCAGAAAGGTCCAAATGACAATCATCGGTGACAACTGGAGATTCACCCGTAATCAAAAGCAAAAGACTTCGGACTGCGGAGTGGCTACAGACATTCAAATCTACAGGTAACGCTAATACACACCAAATACACAGTCACGCAATGCTGAGGTTGTTAACATATCATTTGCAGGGTTTGATGTAATCCAAGCTAAGCGATCGTTAGATTAAATCACCATTGGCAGCGCGATTTATTGAAATGCTTTTTTCTCAGTTGGTCAGAACAAAAGTGGCAGAAATGTTACTTACTTGTTCAGATGATATTTTCCAGTGAAAATTCTTATTTTGGTCATACTTCCAAGATGTAAAATCTGTGATTCCGAAGTACAGTATCCACACCGATGTAGAGACTGACAGCAAACATTAGATTCATCTGCGCTGAGGAGCCGTGCTGATGCTCAACCCATGTAAAGATGATAATTCCGCAAATAACTGCAAAAAATGCTGTTCTTACTTAGAGTTTTTGTCTTGTTTCTAGTCAAAATATCCTAAAGTTCTTAAATCAAGAAGCATTTTCTTGACAAGTAAAAATTATTTTCTTGTTTTCAAGAAAAATAAATCAAAATTAAGTGAGTTTTTCCTTAAAACAAGCAAAATAATCTGCCAATGGGGTAAGCAAAATAATCTTATATCAAACCAAAAATAAGCTATATAATCTTGTTTTCAGTTTGAAATAAGATTATTTTGCTTACCCCATTGGCAGATTAATTTGCTTGTTTTAAGGAAAAACTCACTTAATTTTGACTTATTTTTCCTGAAAACAAGAAAATAATTTTTACTTGTCAAGAAAATGCTTCTTGATTTAAGAACTTTAAGATATTTTGACTAGAAACAAGACAAAAACTCTAAGTAAGAACAGCATTTTTTGCAGTGTATAATTGCAGTTTTCAAACAGAGATGGCGACAAAGAGGCAAAACTTAAGAACTGCAGCTTTAAAAATCATACTGCTTCCAATGCATTCATCATACTACAATTTAGTAATGAATCAAATATTTGGCAACTAAAAATATTCTGGCAAAACTTCAAAACAAAAAAATGTTTTTCTGTTTTGGAGAAAATAGTTTTGGAGGGCCAAAATCTTTGACCAAAAAAGTTAGCACTTAATTTTTAATACAACTTTGTGTTATTTGTAAAACATCTTAATCTTTAATAGCCTTTAGACTTTAAAAGTCTTGTCAAATAATGTGTCAAAAAGTATATGCTAAAAATCATACTGCTTCCAATGCAGTACATTCGTCATACTAGAAATTAGTGCTACGCCAAAAATTTCGGCAACCGAAAATATTTGTCGGAAACGGGGGAGAAAAAAAAAAATTAGTCAGCTTCTACTTCATTTATACAGTGTGGATAAGCTATGAGAGGTAAACATATCAGTAGTGCAGACCCACTTCACTGTGAACAAATAAGATATCTATACATATCTGTCCGACTGAAATATTGAGAGGAAACTCGTTTGCTGAAGAACTTTACTATGGCTGAACAGTATACCGAGTTCAATTATCAAATTACCCAAACTTTTTGTTGTTGTTGTTTTAATTTTGGTTTCTGTGAAGGAAAAAAAAACAAAACATTTTGGTGCATCATTACAAGAAATGGCACGTCAAGATGAAGGCAATGCGTTGTGGGATACAGACACAGTGAGCTCTGGTTGTATGCACTTTTGGCAGTGGGCATTTCATGCAGACAGAAAATTGAAACAGTGCAGCCAAGTATGGAGTCCCATACTCAGAATTTGTGCTTTGCATTTCACCCATCCAAGTTCACATACACAGCAGTTAACACACACCGTAATCACACACCCGGAGCAGTGGGCAGCCATTTTTGCTGTGGCACCCATGGAGTGGACCCCCAAGGGTTAGGTGCTTTGCTCAAGGGCACCTCAGTTGTGGGTAAGGAGAGTGGAAGCGAGCACTGTTCATTCACTCCCCCCACTTACATTTCCTGCTGGTACTGAGACTCAAACCCACGACCTTCGGGTTACAAGTCCGCCTCTCTAACCATTAGGCCACAGCTGCCCCTGTAGTATAGTATATACGAACATACCATATCTCTGTCTCTCTGTCATGTTCAATCTCACTATGGGATTCGTGCGAAAGTGGTCCACTGGGTGCCTGGCACACCGGCACACTCGATACTCTTGCCGTCTGTTTACACGGAGGTCCAAGAACATAATTGAAATCAAATTCCTTTCTATTCGTGGGCGAGATAATACATTAATAGATATGCTTCACACTGCTACATGTGGTGGATTGTTTTTGTACATGTAAGTAAGCTGTTAGACACCACCATCAATCAACAGATCAAATCATCACAGAAGAAGCCCCATAGATACAGCATTCATAACATCTGGAAACGCCGTTTGCTGATGTAACCGGCATGGGAGAGGAGTATCATTCAGGGAGATAACGATCCTTGTGATGGCCAGATATATAATGGCAGTGGCGATGATGACGGTTATTGTTCTTTGTTGTCTTTTTTGCAGCTGTAAGGCGGCGATGAGAATTGATCCCTTAGTCTCAGCTTGCCGCCGGGGCTCTGAGGAAGACTGCGGCACTGAGAGAAAGATAAAGCAAAAGAGGGAAGATAAAAGATAACAGGAGATAGACTGATACTTTTCTCCTCCTTCTGTCTCCTCCCTTCATTTGATGGCTGGCCTGCAGCTCTGATTGCTATCTGTCGCTAGTTTAATTGATCTCGGTCATGCTTCCACGCGAGCCGGGATTAGCGCTTATCAGAGTGGACGGGGGTTTCTTGGGGGAAGATCGCATTTGCTGATGATCAGACCCTGTCACCCTCCTCGAAACAGATCCGGTGTGTATGTGTGTTTAAGAGCGGGCCTCGAGCTCGGGATTAGTCTCCTTTTGCGTCGATAGCGTGCGATAGACGTGTACGCGTGCTTACGAGAGAATCCTCAGCCAGAACAGCGGCTATTTATGGGCCTCGGCGGAACTGTGGCTATGTCTTTAATCACCGGCTGTTATATTGACCTGATTTACAGGGCAAACACTTCATCTTGTGGACCAGAGCAACTCAAAGATGGACCACAAATGGAAGGGGGTCCCTCTGGGGGCAGTGGTTTGAGAACTACTGGAACAGCAAAGGTTGATTGTGACTGCCTTACCTAAAAAAAAAATAGAGGCAATTCTTTCTCACTTCCAGACTCAAACTTCACACCAGACTCTCTAATGACGTTAATGAGGAGACTTCAGGGCTGATAAGGTCACTCAAAGCACAGGTTCAAACGTACCGAGTCGGCATGCATCCCTGCACCTCCTGTGACTCAGGCGCTGGAATTAAACTTTCAGCCAGGCCAATTTTCAAAGCCCTCATATTCCGTTGCCAAATGCCAGAGCCACTTCAAACACGTCTGATGGAGAGACAGTGAGAGAGGGGAGGGGGGAAAAAACACGACAGCTGGCAAAACTGGTACAGCTTCAAACCGAATGAGGGGACAGTCTTTATGCCTAAGAGGGATGGCAAATCCCTGGCTTTACTGCGGAACAGGGGATGTTAGGGATTTCTCTATCAAACGGCAACAGTGCAGAGGCAGGCTGGGAACAAAGGTTTTTTTATAACAGGGAAACGTTCAGTATCAAAGGGGGCACAGCAAGACATGGACCGCTTTTTGGACCAGCAAGACTGACAGATCTCTTTAGCGTAATGACCGTTTGTTCTGTCTTTTCTGTTTTATGTATTTTCTTACATGGCAAGTAAACCCTTTGGGTCCAATTTGCATGCGAGTCCACTGAGAAGACAGAAAGCAGACCCTGGAAGGCCGCAGACCTAGAGCGGGTAGGGGGATATGGGGCAAATTGTGCGACCCCCTCAGTTTCCATGTCACCCCAGTGCGTTATTGTTCAAGACATGACAGACAGGAGACCTTAACCTTGCCTTTGTCATCCTTCATCTTACCTTTTCGTTTCAGGGCAAGTCACTCCGAGTGTAACGGATGAATCAAGGATATCCGATTGCTCCATATGTCTGGGAAGGGAGAAGCCGGCACGCAAACAAGACTTGAGCAATGACAGTCATGTCTGACTTTACATATGGCCATAAAATCTAACATAATCGCTACAGACAGAACACGTCTTTTCCTGCCGGTGTGCTTTGAGTTGGAGCAATCAGGCTGTGTTTGATCACGGAGCCCTTGCTTTGTGTGGCTAAATAACAATTGACTAGCTATTGATTCTCAGATGCTGAAACAAATTAAATTAAAACTGCTTTATGACTCCTTATATAAACCATTTCCAATTGTGGTCCAATATATGTGTCTATATACGTGTACGCAACAAACAGATTTTACATTCACACACACAGCAGTTTCACAAGTCCACTATAAAAACAAATTTATAAGCGTATGAAACCACCCAGCCATACATACAATTGCCTCTCCGTTCCACAGCTTGCATATACAAATCAAGAGTTAATGTTGGGAGAGTTTTGGTTTGGGCCTCACTTGTCCAATACAGCTCAATGTGACCTGCTCAATTATTCTAAATCACTTTGACCTAGAAACAAATTTTGAGTGCAAACACATTTCAAGTATTATACACTAAAGTATAGTTATTTTTATACATTTTTATATGCATGCCAAACTGTTACTAACCTGTAAATGTGACCCGTGCCAGGAAAATGAGTTGCAATGAGCAAATTTTAGTTTTTTAGTTAAAAAGTTATCATTATTTTCACAATCTCTATTAATAAACCTTCAAAATGATGTATGTTTTGTTGGAACCTGACAAAAAAAATGACTGAGCTACACCTGTTTGAAGTCGACAGAGTCAGCAAAGTCAATTTTGAGAAAAATGGAGTTAAAGTTTTCTGAAGGTTTCAAAAGAAAATCACCAAGCAACCATACCTTAAAACCCCTGTTAATAACAGCTAATTTTTCACACACCTCGTCAAAACCAAATATCTATAGGAAAATATATATTCTTTTTTTTCAATATTTTACTTCAATATTTTGAAGTAGTGTATATCGGGATCGCGCGCTATATCAAACGTCTTTGTGCGAGCGATTCGGATCTGTCAGTCAGCGTGAGTAAGATCATTTTGTTTACATCAGCATGAGTTTGAAAATCACATTTCATTGGTTCAGACTCATTTAATCAAAAATTCACTATGAATATTCACAAAGTTGGAATGTTGCGCTTTAAAACGATACCAAACTTGGACTAATGAGGAAGTTGCTGAGGGAAGCGCGAGTGAAGCGTGCTGAGAAAAATGGCATTTTTCATGAACTTTATTTATATGTTTTCCTCTCAGAAAACATATAAATAAAGATATGTTTAGATGTTTAATTGCTGTTTGAAGCATTTGGATCACTAAATGAGGGCTTAATGAACTCATTTTTGTGATAACCTCAAATTCGACCAAAATCAATTTATTTTGATTTGTTTTGCCTGTAGCTCAAAATTAGCCCATGCACATTATGACTCATTTTCCCAACAGCAGCATGGGTCACAAATATTTAAAACTGTCAAAAACTGAGAAAATGCTTAGAGGAAGAAAACGTGACGTAGAATTGCAAATTGAATTTGCATTTATCAAAGAATGAACTGTCATTAAAAATGTTAAATGTTTGCTTGAAAAAGCCTTGTTTGAAAGATTTGGGGAAAAAGTAAAAAAAAAAAAAATGGTTCTATCTATAAGTTTTATAGGGCTTATGGACAGAATGATAACTAAAACTATAGAACGATATATAGAATTACAGAACGATAGACTGATAGAAAGAGAGAGAAAAAGTTAATAACAAAAGAAAAAATATTATTTATTTTTTGTCCATAAACGGCTTAAAATGATGAATGATGAATGCTGCATGCAAAATCTAGCTCCCTGTGTGAGTTCATATAAACCCACTCAAAATGTCCTTCCCCAACAGGAAAAAAAATAAATAAATCATACACAAATAAAGGAAGAGCTGATATATGGGGTCATTTTCTGTAAGAAAGCGTGCATGTAGGTTTACGCAACCCACCCCACTGAGAGCTGGGAATTTAGAGCAATGGTTGCTAACAAAAAGCACCAGGCTGGCACATAGGACACTGCCAACTGAACAATCAGCGATCACTTTCCAGGCTGGCACTTTCCTCTCTCCATCTCTCCTAATGTCTGCACCATGCCAGCTGCTTTGCTAAATAAGCAGTGCAGAGGAACACACACACAGAGACTCGGTTCCACGCTTTGTACCTGAGCCCAAAAGAGGATGCATGGGCATTGAGCTCTGTAATGGTGAGTGGGGGAATCTGGGAATGAGCATCCAAATGCCTCAAAATGTGAACAAATACACTGTGAGTATATACAAAAGCATGGTGTTACACATAATTCTTATTTGTTGCTCATGTGTTACAGTCAATCAAAGAATCTAATCCACTAATGAGTGAAAATGTGTGTTGTCTACGAATATGTGTGCACAGGCAGATCTCAGTTCTCATTCGAAAAAGTCTCGACAGACTGAGCAGCCATCGATGTGGCTCCACGCACATAGTGGCGTGAGCAGATGGCAAAACAGATGATCTGCTCTCGATTGCCCCTCTACCGTCCATATTTATTTTACACTGACTGGCTCCGGGTTTCCCTCCGCCTACACACACTCCGACTGCACCAGCAAAGCCATGCCGCTTACTGCAATCTCTGGTTAGAAGACAAAAGAAGTGTGAAGACGAGAGAGTGGAAAGAAAGTCAAAAGAGAAAACTAGCCAAACATGAGGCCAAAGCCAACACAAACACATTCACAAATAAATGAAATAAAATCCTAGTTCGCCCAATGGTCAGCCATCAAAGTTCTTAAATAACTTAATATTGATCAAAGCAAGCAGCAAATCCATGAGTTGTTCTGAGCTACTGATCACGAGTAAAGTTCGGGTCGATGGCGTCCAGCATGATTTATACAGCTTCCTGGAGTGCCGATAAATGAGTGGACTGATTGGCCAGTGGAAGGAGGAGGAGGAATGAACTTGACAGTTTACTCCTTTTGATCTTGCGGTACTTCCTCTGGAAATGAGAACGCTTGCTTCAGACAAATCCTCAGCAAGACATCTCATTTGGCTTGGGAATTCGCCAAAGCTTAGAGGCTGAAAATTGGTCTTCATCTCAGCAGCTTAATGGAACCCCTGCTTTTTTACGTCACCCAGGCAAAAGGAGAACATCAATTGTCACAGACTGATCCATGATCACCGTGCAGTCTTCACTTTTGTTAGTTTTGCAGGAAAGTTAATGTCAGCATCTATTTTTTGGACAATGCATCTTATCTACCATCTAAACAGAAACCACCCCCATACCAGCTTTTTTTAGAGTGTCTCTGAATATTCAGAGGATTCTGGCTTGAGAGGATCTGGCAGCGTTCCTCCGCAGTGACTGAACTTGCGGTTGATCATCGGAAGTGACATGGCGGGTGTCCCTCAAGGCCTTTGGCTGAGTGAGCAACTCAATTAAAAGCGGACTGTGGGGGCTCCGAGGGGGCCTCATTCCCCCACCCCACCCCAAACCGTCCTCGAGTGAGCCCGCCGTGCTCGTAGCCATCATCCAGAGCTCAGCTGACCATTTGCTCCGGTTCACTGACTGAAGATGACTCAATGCCTGACTAGACCCTATGATCACATCGTATCATGCACGCTCAGATATCGCTCATAAACACACATTCGCATCCACAGTGCAGCAGATGTCTGTTTAGTCCTATTCAATGCTAGTCCCCCAGGGTGCATGTGCCAACATCCATGGAGTTTTCCAAAGGCAATCTGCTCTGTTTGGAAGCCATCTTAATGATCGCCGACAAAGCGCAGAAGACGTACCGGAGGGATTCTTCACTTTGGTTCAAAGGTGCAGGGCCTAAAATCAGTGATACACAGAAGATGTTGGACCACCATTAGAGAGCCAAAACTATTTAGACTCGACAAACAGTCCAGCACCATCATTAGAAGGCCTTGGATTGAGGAGGAAAGAGTCAACAACAAGTACTAAACAAGCAGCTGCCATGGTGCAAGGTTGGGAGCTTGTTAAAGCTGAGAAAAATAATGTGGCTTCATTTGTAGGATGGAAGCAGTCATGTGGTGGAGATAGTGGAAATGAGGACAGGATTGAGTTTTACAAAACTGTGGTATGCTAGGTATGTTCACACCTACATAAACTATTAAACAATTACACTTCAGATACTGAAAATACTGTACTATTTTGTCCTTGTTGTGAAGCACAAATAATTATTTAGGCAATTATTCAGGGAATGTAAGAGTCAAAAATTGTTCACTCACTAGTCACAAATTCATTGAGAGTGCAATTATGGGTTCTAATGAGAACAATACGAAAGGAAGAAGCAAAGTGTGTACAACTGTGGAAAAATAATTAGAAATATTGAGTAATTAGAAGTGATAAGATTTTATTTGGCAATAGACCCTTTGATTATTAATGTCCCTGAACCAGTAGCTTATTTCAAATTGAATTATTATAATAAAAAGAAAAGCAAAGTTATTAAAAGATCTAAGGCGTATTCCTCAAACTGGTTAAATGTTTTGTTCAGATTGGAGGCTTAGCGTTGGAGTTACTTTACCTCATGAATAATCCGTAGACTTTGTTTACTGCCAGGTGAAACAGGGTGTCATGCATCTCTCAGCCATCAAGGTGTCCTATCAAAGAATTGAGTCTGGGCTATGTGTTTGATTGATGCGCACTGTCAAAAGCATGGGGTGCTCGCAAGCGTCATTGTTAAAGTTGTTTTTGTCTGAGCCTCTCTGTCTCTAACCCTGAAGAAGACATAACAGGGCCGTGACCAGCAGGGGCAAGCACCTTTATAAAACCACGCGGACAGTGACTCAGAATGTCCCCACCGACTCAAACACATCTATCAATCTCTGTCTGTCTGCCGTAGGGGCTGTCAGCCTCGCTACTCTCTGTATCTCTGTCTCTGCACGTCTCTCCTTCTAGCTTTCTCCTTCATTCGATCACCCGACTCTGACAAAGGGCTTTGTTCTTAGGAAGCCACAGGACTTCTTGTCCACCTCACTTACTGCAAACAGTTGTAAAGGATATTGAGGTTGATGTAGATGCAGGGTTGTGGCCATTCAGAATTGGACTGAGAATGCCTTATAAATTTCAATTCAATTCCAGAATTTGATTGGAAGTAGAAAACAGGAGGCAGAATTGCAATTTGATTTTATGGAAGTAGGATTAAAATGAATTTAAAGGGTTAGTTTACCCAAAAATGAAAATTACGTCATTAATTACTCGCCCTCATATACACCCGCAAGACCTTCGTTCATCTTCGGAGCACAAATTAAGATATTTTTGATGAAATCCGATGGCTCATTGAGGCCTCTATTGCCAGCAAGACAATTAACACTTTAAGATGCCCAGAAAGGTACTAAAAACATATTTAAAACAGTTCATGTGACTACAGTGGTTTAACCTTAATATTATAAAGCGACGAGAATTCTTTTTGTGAAAAAAAAAAAAAAAATTACAACTTCAAAAATATCTCATGATGGCCGATTTCAAAACACTGCTTCAAAGCTTAACAAATCTTTTCATAAAGCCGTTGAACCACTGTAGTCACATGAATTGCTTTAAATATGTTTTTAGTTGCTTTCTGGGCATCTGAAAGTGTTAATTATCTTGCTGGCTATGGAGGCCTCAGATTTTATCAAAAATATCTTAATTTGTGTTCTGAAGATGAACGAAGGTCTTACGGGTGTAGAACGAAGGGTGAGTAATTAATGACAGAATTTTCATTTTTTGGGTGAACTAACCCTTTAAGAACAAGCTTAAATGCTTGCTTAAAGCCTTGTTTGAAAGTTTTGAAAATAACCCAATCCCTAAATTGTTCCGTAAGGTCTATATAAGTAAATTTGGCTTATTTTGTAGATAGATAGATTAGATAGACATTATTTTGTAATATTTTGTGGCTAACTGTTGAAGAATACTTCATTTCCCAGAATGCATTACTAGTTTTTCTTTAGTCTGCAATTCAGTTGCTGTGTCTCATTTCGAAGTCTGTGTCCTCAAGAGGTCGCAATTGACCCTTCGCAAAGACCCGCCCCCCTTAGTTACTGTTGCTTTGTCCGACAAGCCGTGGCGCTGTCTCGCCACACGCAGTGAAAAATACATTGCGGAGCAAAGAGGACACTGACAACACATCGACAGACAAGACAAAGCAGGTTACTTATGGTATTAAACAAAGTCCCAGCTTTCAAACTGTGTAGTTAAAGAAATTCTAAACAATAAAAACCGTTTTGTGGCTCTTTAATATGTCGTGACCATGGTCGTGACAGGTTGCTGTAGCGCCTCAGCTCAAGAGGCTTGTTAACCGATCATCTCTACTAGTCTACTAGCATCAAATAAACATGAATGAACATCAGAATTAATGTTGTTTCAAACGCGGAAAGACATCAATATGCACAATTTTTCAAGTTTAACTCCACCGAGGTTAATCTTCTAACTACTGGCTGCTTTGTCGGACAAAATGGCGGATGCGGCGTTCTGATTTGTTAGATCGCTTGTCAATCAAACCCCTGGCGAAGGGTCAATTGTTGGCCATATACGTCATCAAGGATGTCTTATTTCAGAAAAGTAACCATTATAAAACTGATTGTTATTCCTTGTGAAGCATAAATTGTTGTAATTTCTTTATGACTTTGGAATGTAGTGGTTACTTTACTGAAATGAGGCAGCCTCTATGATGTACGCGACCAACAAATGCGACTTCCGGAGGACGCAGCCTTCGAAATGAGTATATTCCAGTATATTGCACTTCCTGTCATTCCAATTGACCCTTCGCCAGGAGTTTGATTGACAGCCGATCTGACCAATCATAACGCAGAATCCGCCTTTTTGTACGACAAAGCAGTCAGGGGAGTTAGCAGATTAACGTTGGTGGACTTGAACTTGAAAAATGGTGTGTATTGACGTCTTTCCGCGATTGAAACAACATTCCTTATGATGTTCATTCATGTTTATTTGATGCTATAAATGAACTAGTAGGAGGAGATGATCGGTTCACGAGCCGCTTGAACTGAGGCGCTACAGCGATCTAACACCACACATTAAAGAGCCACAAAATGGTATTTATTGTTTAAATTTCTTTAAAAATGACAAAATTTGAAATTTGAGACTTTGTATCATATCAAAAGTATCCTGCTCGGTCTTGTCTGTCGACGAGTTGTCAGTGTCCTCTTTGCTCCGCAATGTATTTTTCACTGCGTGAGAACATGATGTGTGGAGAGAGATCAGCATGGCTTGTCAGACATAGCAACAGTAACTAAAGGGGGCGGGTCTTTGCGAACGGCCATTTCAACTTCCTGTGGGGTGTGGCCAATTGATTTTTAAATTTAAACTCATGAAATACCAATTCTCCAATTCTGAAATGTTCCAACCCCTGAGAACATCACAAAGAAGGAGAGAGAAGTACAAGAGCAAACAAAGTCTGGTCAATGACACAGTGTAGATGGAAGAGTCGTCGCCGAAAAGAGAAACAACAGCTGCTGACGGATTGGGGTCATTGTTGTGTGCTTCTACCGTGACTCCATCCCCTCAGCATACATGATGAGCTTCATTAGAGGAGAGGGATGTGAGATGCTTCAGTTGCCATGCAAAGTGACTGAAAACAGCACCATAAACAAGACAACTGATTAAATGTCAACCGTGCGTCCACAGGAATTAGGACCGTTCCCCAAAGTGAAACGACTTTGGAAAGTGACAAACATGCACACACAACTCACCCTTTCATACAGTAAGTGATGTTCAGGAAGATAAGATGGGCAGAGAAATGATTCAGCCATCACAAAGTTGTCATTTCTCAGTCGAGTGGGACACAAAGGGGACCAAGGGAAACAAAAGTTGCCCGGCAGTCTATTTCGTGAAAGGCAGGAAAAAGAATGTGATTGTGAATGTGTGTGATTGTCTGTAGACCTCTGTTCTTGTGTGGGAATGTGTTGGACAGGGATGGAAGGATGGTTGCCTCACAGCGGTGGGACTTGTCATGCCCAAATGCTGTCAAGCGTGGACTCCAGTGACAGGCGTGTCACACCCAGGGCAAGCTGGCTCGTCCCCTGCCAGGGTGAAGATTACAATGATCACTGTCTTCAGCTGCACGGAAACCACCCGGGATCCACGTCTCTGAGTTGGGAGTCTGTTGGAATATCTCTCTCAATCACCAGGCTCACTTCTTCCTGCTGCACTCATGAATACAAAGATTAAAGTGTTTTCAGTCTGGATACATTATATGGAATTTCATATGTTTTGCTGATTTTAATGGATAAACAGGTCAACTACCATCTTAAGTGCCTTCCAGACAAAAATAAAAATCTCAAAATGCATGCACATGCAAGAGAAATTCAACACACAACTGATTCCAGTAAAGTATGATGTTGCTAAGCTAATAATTCAATACTCTAGCAAAAATACAACAGCACAAAACTAATACCATGAATTAACTTAATTACACCTAATTAAATGTCTTTTTTACAGAACAAGCCAGTTAAATTGAGACAACATAATTTAGTTGGATTAGGTCAAATTAACATACTCCAGCAGTTTTAAATCAACTTCATTTAATTTGTCAAACTCAATATACTAGGTTTATTTAATGAAATTTCTTATGCAACATGCAAGTGAAATATATATGCAAGCTCTTTTTTTAAATAAATGTGATGTACGGGATGAGAAAGAAAAGACTCTTCACTGCACTGACATTAGCACAGTACTCATGTAGCACAGCACAGTGTTCATGTAGCAACAATAGTAAAAAAAAATGAAATATCCAACAGAACTTAACACTAAACACTAACAAGTCTTTTCCATTATTCAAACACACATTATATAAAACTAACCCCCCCACCCCAACCCAAAAATGAAAATTCTGTCATTAATTACTCACCCTCATGTCGTTCCACACCCGTAAGACCTTCATTCATCTTCAGAATACAAATTAAGGTATTTTTGATAAAATCCGATGGCTCAGTGAGGCCTCCATTGCCAGCAAGATCATTAACAATTTCAATGCCCAGAAAGCTACTAAAGACATATTTAAAACAGTTCATGTGACTCAACATGTGGTTCAACCTTAATGTTATGAAGCGATGAGAATATTTTTTGTGCACCAAAAAAATTTAATAAATAACAACTTTATTCAACAATATCTAGTGATGAGTGATTTCAAAACACTGCTTCATGAAGCTTCGAAGCTTTACGCATCTTTTGTTTCGAATCATTGTTTCGGAGCACGCATCAAACAATAATCATGGTAATTAATTGTGATTACAATGTTGACTGAAATATTTGTGACAATGATTTTTGCCACAATTGAGCAGCCATAAAATACAATAAAATCAAATTAAATTTTTCCTTTTATTCAATGCATTTTGAGATTGACTTATCTGTGAAGGCTACATGTGATGCCTCTGGCCAAAACAAGGCATCTTATTTGGCAGCATAATTCTGCTGCCTACTGTTTGGAACGGCCTGTAGTGTTGGTAGAGTGCCTATGATGCCTAAAAATGCTGTCTAGGTACTCACTAGGGTTTGGAACAACGCCTAGAAGTGTCCTTTATCTTTGTGCAGTGCACTAGTCTTTCTATAGTACACCCAAGGAAACAGATTTGTTTGGCAGGTAAACGAGCCATGACATGAGTAAGCGATACTTAAGGATTAGAAGTCATATGGCCAATAACTATATAACAAAAATAAAAATAAAAAAGCATACAGCTAATATCTCCACTCTGGAAGTAGATGGGTTATCTAAAGGATAAATATATATAGCTGTATATATTCATCACACCTAAACATATCTGATCTCTCTAACCTGTGGTAGCCAGTTTCTGCCTCAGAGTAAAAACTATGTTTTGTGAGACATTTAAGTAAAGTCAAATCCAGAGAGATACACTATTGTTCGAATCATATGTTATCACATAATCTGGCTTCTATAAAAACCAAACCTTTATCCTCATTAGGGCTTTTCACAATTGAAATAGTTAACCCTCATTCTAAACCCCCGGTAAATGGAATCCTGGGTTACCTTTATTCATGTTTCACACTGCTCATACTATACCCGGGGTTGACAGTTAATCCTGGGTATTCATAAGCTACTGCTTCACATATTCCTAAACCCTGGGATAAAGCCCTTATCTGCATATCTGAGGTGTCAGTGTCACTAACTGGACAAACACAGCATGTGACCACAGCAGGCTCAAGCATTGTGCGTTTTCATATTACACACTGCTGACTGTAATATCAAGTTTTCTGAGTGAACTTTTCGAACTATAAAAGGTAAGAATGACGGTCTCTTCTTCACTCCAATGTCGCGTTTTCCAACGCCGTTTGACATTTTTCCTATCATATGCATTTAACAACTGTTTATACATCGCAAGGTGTTTCCATAACTGCCCAAAGCGCGTGAATATAAGGCACGCCATTGGTTGTCGGTTGCTAAGCATCTAGTTGTAACATTCTAACACCGCATCGTTTCACACTGTACAAGTTTGGCACCGCAATGCAGAGTTAACACCGCAAAAGCTCCAGAGCAGGGTTTCATAACCCCAGGTAAAAAGTGGTGCTAATCCCGCATCTAAATTACAAGTGTGAAATGTTCCTTTACCCGGGGTTAAAAGCGGTGTTTAGAATGACCCCAGATAGCACATGTACATCTGCAAGATGTCTGTTAAAGATCACTTCATCTGGAAAGCATTTGCTGTTTACAAACATCTGATAGATGTCTTTAAGGTGTCAGTTTTACAGACATTCTAAATCATAAACATCTTAAAGACATTTTCTAAACGTCTATTTGACATCTGACAGGAAACGTCCTATAGACGTATTGCAGATGAGCTAACACTATAAAAAACATGTCTTCCAGATGTAAACACGCAAATCAAATAAACATCTCTGAGATGTACATGTGCTATCAGGGACGATAACTCTGGCCACACACTTTTAAGCCCGATCTGCACCCCAAGCAATCCCGGCCGGATTCGAGGCTTGTTGCAAACTATTTTTTTGTCCAAAAATATCAAACATGTTTGATATTTATGACTCTTGATTGGGCTGCTTCTGACCCACGATAGCCAATGAGAGTGAGCAATTGTTACCTAATGGATGTTGCGTGCTTCTTTAGCTGAAAATTGGCAGCCACAAACATACCACTAAAATGAAGTATTGAGAAAGAAGATCACCCATATTCTTTTTTTTTCTATTTTGTTTTTCACTGTAAAGCAGAACGTGTGACAGGAGCGCCTGCTGACAAAGTTGATTGTCCATTTGTTTTTCTTCTCAAGTCACGTTTGATCTCGCGAGCCTCCGTGAGATTTCGTCTCACTGTGAAATCGTTCCTGCAATCAACAGGTCTGTGGTCTCTCAGTCCGATCGAATCATCTAGTTTGTGCGTTCAGAGGATTATAATGCAAAAAATCAGTTGAGACTCATTACGTCTGTTATTCAAAACCTACATGACTTCCAACAACAAATAACTGCTTGTAGCACTTTCTCACATAAACATTCCTGACAGATCTGTAATTTCCTTAATTTTATCATTTCCAGACATATGTCAGAAACCTAACTAAGAAAACTAGAGCTGAGCGACATTCTAAGCAGCTCTGTTTATTTATCTGGCATTTAGAAGCACAAGAGAAGAGGCTTCTGGAAAAGGTGAGCCTTGATCAAATACAATTTTTGTAAAACAAAACAATTGTCTATCTCCATTGTATCTGAGTAAAGGTTAACGATGTTACCAGCCACTGGCTGGGGCTGAAGGACATTAAATGAAATACACAGAGCCAGATCTTGTTGATTGTGAGTATCAACACCACCATGATAACATGCCATTAATTAGCACTAACATATCAGAGAGACACTAGCAGACGGGAAGTGCATCGCCAAATGGCCCCTGAAATAACCATGATGGGTGACATTTGATGCACCACACTTTGCCACTTTCATTGCATTGTCCCTAAATTAGCCATGAAAGATGTGTGTTCCAGGGCCTTGAAGAGCTTTAATCCTTTCACATGTGAAATATAAATACCAGATTCTCCTCCTACCATGAGATTACTTCATGCATTATAATATATAACATAATATTTTAACATACAGTCGACCCGATCATGTTGTAAATAATTAATCATTTACAAATAATGCGTCAGCTAAAAGTTTGCAACTCACTATAACACACTGACATATTTGTTAGTCATTGTTTATATTGCATGCTAACTGGATAAAAAATGCATTGCAATTCACCAAATATGATGCTACATTACAAAAGACATTCAAATATTGCAAATTTCAGATCTCTAATTTGACATACCAAGTGTCAAGCCAAACTGAACTACATGCTAATGTTTGTTTACACTGCAGTATGGTGCGTCACTTATCTATCGGAAATATTTATTGTAAACTTATTATTTGTCTGTCTGCAATGTAAAATGCATTGTATAACGCTGTTGGGTAGACAGTTTGAGCAGTTGTTGCTTTAAATGTGAAATAACAAGAGCGTGACTAGCCCTTCTGTCTGGTTAAGCCTGAATGCTGATTTGATTGTTAAGACAATCAAATTTAAACATACTAATGACTGCAGGACGAAGGGTGTGGTACAAGCATTACCTACAGAGATCAGTGAAACTGAGGAAAGGATATAGCACCCCTCCCTCAAAGACACACACACACAAACACACTCGTTCAGCGTCAGCCCTCTCGGGGGATGATAATAGGAAGCCACAGTGGGGCTGTGATTGCATCAGCGCTTTGATCTGACCGCTAATTGCTGGTGACAGACAGGGTAGCGACAGCGCCACTTCCCTGCTTGATGCAGGGGCCTCTTATTCTCAGAGAAAGAGAGAAAGGCTGGGATAGGCTTTAGGAAGCTCGATTTAATCAGGGCCCTCATGGGAGTCCAGATAAATCCAAATTAGCTTGGTGCAGGATTAACTAGAGAAAAGAAATCAGCTGTAAACCTGTTAAGGTGATAGTGTGTAAGAACTTCTGTGTTACCTTTACAGTGTGAAAGACACATGAAAGAAGACAAACAGCAACATACTTATAAGTGTCATCAAACATCACTGATAATAATAACAAAGCCAATGTCATATGCAAAAAAATAATCCACAGTCGGCTGGTCATTACTGCAAAGGGCCTTGCATCACCCTGAAGGGTTTTTTTTTGTGATAATGACTAGCTGACTGCACATTTCCCGCTTTGTACACAGCTACTTGCTGTATAAATAATTAAAAGGACATGAACTACTAATCTGAGTTGAAATTCAGAGACCACAGAGTGCTGTAAGACACATGAATCTAGCACAGCTATGTAAGAAATCAGTTGACTGGTACAACGGTCAATTATATAATTTAAATTATACAGTTTAATAGAAATTACAGTGACAGCACACAATAGAAAAACTGCATAATTAATGGAACCTATGGCTTACTATAAATATGTGTGTGGTATCATTGAAACATTTACAAAATTAGCATTAACTTTTCAGTATTTTAATTTGTCAGTTGGTGAGTGAACATTTATACTGTATATAAATAACACAATGCCTGCAAAGGCTGCGAAATAGCATATAAAAGGGTCAGTGACATGACGTGCATATTTTTGTCCAAGTGCATTATTTCCTTTTAAAATAATTTGATAAATTCATAATATGTATCACTTTATTCTATAAAACCTATTTAGTTTGAATTCATTTTCAGTACATTTAAATAATGAATATATTATGTTTTGTGTCTTAAAACCCTAAAATGTCAGCTGGTGCAACTGTCTGCACGAATGAACAGAATTTGATGTTTGAAAGCTTTCATATAAACAATTTGTATAAATATCAGTAGTTTTAAAGCTCTTGAGATAATTTAAAAAGTTTTGTCCGGGAATTTGTATATTCTCAAATGTCAGTGTGGCACAACTGCAAACACGGGTCTTTTATTATGAATTGACTAGGTAATAACAGTAAGCATTCAAATGCATCATCCTTGTGATAGAGAGAAAAAGTTTGGAGATCTCTCTCAAATACTGATAAAAATGGCTACTTTCAAGCATATGTAGGTTGGTACACTTTCCATGTCAGGTGGTACAACCAATATAAAATAAGGAAAATGCTATTTTATCATAAACTTCTTTATTGTATTTAGAAATGTTATGTATGAACTTGCTAGCATAGGCAAAAGCTAATAAAGGCATCCAAGTAGAAGCCTGTTCAATGTAAAATTAGTTGCGAAAGTCAGGTGGTGCAACCAGGAAGTCATGTGGTGCAACTGCAATGAATGTTTCTATATGAAATGCAAATGCAAAAAAAAAATTAAGCTAAATAAATAATAAACATAAACAAAGATTGTCTATTATTATTCTTTTTTTATTATTGTTCTAAAATGTTAGTTAAGTTAAAGATGTTATACACTTTCAATTATTTTCATGATAATTTGTAAATAATTTTAGATGCCACTATCATATCAAGTAAAGAAAGTTCGGTCACAATTTATGATAGGTGTCTTTAATGCACTCACATAAAAAATAAAAAAGATGAGTATGATGTACTTGTTCATGTTGTTTTACAAAACACTAGTGCTGCTATTGAGGATGGATACGGGTGAGGTTAGGACAGGTTTGGTGGTATGGGTAGGTTAAAGGGTGGGTTAAGGGGTAAGGGAAGGGTCAACAGCATAATTATAGATGTCATTACAGAAATTAATTACAGATGTAATATGAAGGCATTTTTTCAAATATAAGTGCAATGTAAAACATGCACAGTATATGCACACAATAAGTCTAAAACACTTGTATTTTTATATTATTTTTATATGTAATTTAAATGAAAAAAAAAATCCATATTTCCTGTCATTATTAATCTTGGCAGGTGTCACAACTGATATTCATTAGGTGGTGCAACCATGTAAATTCATGACTTAAACCAACAAATAACAGTCAAAGTAAACAAATGGCTGAAAACTTGATTGTGTCTTTAGAAGTAAAATCGGATGCTAAAGATACTAAATACCTGGCAATTAAAATGCAATAATTATAAATTAATAAGAATAAAATACATATCCAAAAAATAACGTGTTAGGCTGTAGTAACTCTATGGGATACTTTGCCAATATTTCACAATAAAATTCAATTTTATACATGAATACATACAGTAGCTTCATCTATACTTTTTAGAAAGTCACGAAGGACCTATCAAAATGAAGTACTATAGAGATCCATATAACAAGCTCATTGAAACAGTACTAGAACTGACCGCATAGTCACAAAAACAACATTTAAGTACATTGCACCCACACTGATGCATCGTAGTAGTTTTTGCATCATGATGCAACAATGCTTTGTTCTTTCACACTGGATTCAGGATAATTAGCACATACTTGGATATCTACATGTTGTCAGAAGAAAAAGCCACCAAATTGCACAAGCACAAGACCACATGAAGCAATTGCCACGATATATTCGCACCAAGAAGATGATTGAAATCATCAGATGCCACACTCAGTTAAACTTTGTGAACGAGTATTTAAGGAAGCCTCCGTGTCTGTCCATCTCCATTATATTTCCTGCTACTCCACCCTCTTTTCCTCGTCTTGCCCTGCGGGTTTCTTGTATCTCACTGCCAATCTGTGCGCAGTTACGGGAAGCCCAGTCAAGCCGGGTGTTTTCTCGAAGTCACAACAGGTTTGAGTCGTTCTGTGCATATCGAGTTAACAGCTCTCAGCTTCGGCTGGGGCATGTCATCTCCCAGGCAAGCAAATCAATCATCTTTTTTCTTTTTGAGTGATCAGGGCAAACCTCCAATGTCATCCCTCCATCTTTCCCCAAAGCACATGATTATATTCTCTCTTTCACTTCCTACAGTCTCACATCTTTCTCTTTCGGTCTCTCCATCCCCCCTACCTGGCTCTCATTTTCTCCATTTTGCCATTTTTGTCACTCTACCAATTTTTCTTGCTTTCCTTCCCTCCGGGTTCTCTGGTCAAACTGTACAGGGAGCTTACTAATGAATCAAATGAGCTGTCGACACAGGAAAACCTCTGGACCAAACTGCTGGTATGCAATAATTAGTGTGTTTGGGGCCGGGAATGAGAGCACTTGGGAAACACACACTGCAAACATACATCCACACACATACTAGCAGCAAAGGTCATTTGTTATAACGATGCCTGAAACAATAGTTTTTGGAGCACAGGTCATTACAAAGTGGCTGATTTCTCAAAGTCATTATGAAAGGCTACAAACGGTTGTGATTTAACATGAAGAAATACGATCTTGTGCAATGATAAGTAACAATGAAGCTAATTTAGGTTTTTCTGCCTCCCCTGACAGGGAGTGCTTGCTGAAATGGATCTCTCCTGTTTTAAAAGGGAGTTACATATCACATATTGGCAGGCGTAGCGAAAGTCATTCAGACGTTTTTTTTTTTTTTTTATGCATTCATGTCTTTCATGATACATTTTATATCCCAGAACCCCTTCCCTTTCCCTTAGCACCACGGCTGCTGATATAAATCAAATTTCTAATGCAAGTGGTCAATGTTCAGTTATTCCCGTCAGCACATTCCCAGCTGAGCATTTATCAGCCTTTATGATCTATCTTACCTCTCTGTGCAAGTCCATTTCCAAACTGTTTAATTTGTGCAGGTTTTTAAGGAATAGTTCATCTAAAAATGAAAATTGTCAGGATTTTACTCACCTCATACTCATATATTAACTTTTTTCTTAGGTAAAGCAGTGAAAAGGAGATATTAGCCAAAATGTCCTTGCATCTGTTTTCCATACAAGAAAACTTGATGGCAATGTATACGACCAAACTCCAAAACTATAAAGTATATATATATATACACAGTGCATGCATTATTATGCAAGTTAATTTTCTGAACATTTCTTTTTACCAATTCCAAACCACATCAATCAAGGATGCAATACTAATGCAATACTAGAAATTGCAAAGTTAAGGCATGACCATTGTACAGCACCACAATGAAGGACCAGCACCACATCCTCTTGTACCACTGTCTGAAGAATTTATCTTCCAGAAACAGTAAGTTTTGGGAGTTAATTTTTAGTATTTTTTTTTTTTTTTACTAGAGTAAAAACTTACAGCCAGATTCTGGAAGATAAATTCTTCAAACAGTGGTACAAGAGGATGTGGTGCTGGTCCTTCAAGAGTCACTCTCAATCTGTCTGTCTATAAAGCCTATAAAAAAAACAGTATTCATGTATTTTACAACACTTCAACTTGTGATTCTTATTAAGTAGGGGTTGTTATTTTTTTTAGGATTCTGAAGACTAAAAGATTCCTGATTAGTTCACCCAAAAAATGAAATTTCTGTCATTAATTACTTACCCTCATGTCGTTCCAAACATTTAAATAGCAATCATGTTATGTTTTTTTTTTTCCTATCAGATGTTTAGAATCAAAACTTGGTAAAACGGCTTTTAAAAACTGTTCATGATTCAGTTTTGGGGACCGTGACAGAAGTTTGATGCTGTCGAGGAATAAACAGTCTGCATTTTTCCTCCTCCCAAATGCCTCATCTTCTTAATTTCCTCACGTAAATGATTAGATTTCGATGGCTTACGTTTCATACCCACTGCAGAAACCACCACATGTTCGTCAATGCCGTCAAAATTATTGTTTGTTGATCACAAAGTACAAAGTAGATATGGAAAACTAAGATGCCGGGTGTATTCACAGCACTGCCATTACTGTTTACAGTGCGTGGAATGGTGCGCTGTGATTGGTTGAGCGGATATATCGCATTCTGCGGAGAAGGGAGAGACTGGCGTTTGTCGCGGTTTGGAAAAATAGGGAGAAAACATGACAGAATAACATGGCGGATATCGCATTTTGAGTAAAATTAAAAATTGACTTTTCAATACCGACCAGATACAATACTGATTTTGGCAAGAACTCAAATTTTTTTTTTTAAATGGCATTTATCGGGTTTTGGAACCAAACTCTTCATCTAGAGATGGGTGATTTCAAAACACTGCTTCATGAAGCTTTGAAGCTTTGCAAATCTTTTGTTTCGAATCATTGGTTTGGAGCGCGTATCAAACTGCCAAAGTCACGTGATTTCAGTAAACGAGGTTTCGTTATGTCATAAGTGTTTCGAAATTTTAATGGTTCACCACTGGTGTGCATGACTTTGGCTGTTTTTTGCTCCGAACCACTGATTCGAAACAAAAGATTCGTTAAGCTCCGAAGCTTCAGGAAGCAGTGTTTTGAAATCACCCATTGGACTCAGAGCCATCGGATTTTATCAAATATATCTTAATTTGTGTTCTGAAGATGAATGAAGGTCTTACAGGTTTGGAACGACATGAGGGTGAGTAATTAATGACAACATTTTCATTTTTGGGTGAACTAACCCTTAAATTCTTAATTCTTTTGCAGTTACCATGTGTCTTTACTTCTCCACCTGTTTTTGTCTGACCCTGCTGACCCAATAAGCGTTTTGCTGTCCAAAGGTCATGCCTTAACTTTGTAATTTCTAGTTTTGCATTAGTATTGCATCCTTCTCATGGGCATTTAATAATTTTTTGACTTCACAGTCCGAGTTAAATCTCTTTTATGGCTCATTTTGCCTATAAATGAAAACCTGCCTAATAATTATGCACACCTGAATATAAGGCGTTTTTCATTTTCAGTTTCAGCCTTCATGAACAATTATATATCACTTATAAAGGATTAAACACAAAATTAATAGTAGTTAGTAGTTGATGTGGTAAAAATGTGCCTGAAAAAAATAAATAAAATAAGTTCAGAAAATCAACTTGCATAATAATTATGCATGCACTGTATAGGTAACACTTTACAATAAAGTTAATGCATTAACATCAACTAGCAAAACATTTTTTACAGCACTTATTCATCTTTGTTAACGTTAGTAAATACAAACACAACTGCTCATTGTTAGTTCATGTTAGCTCAGGTAAATTAAATAACCAACTTTTGATTTTATTAATGTATTAGTAAATGCTGACATTAACATTAATTATGATTAATACATGCTGTAGAATTACTTTTCATTCTTAATGTTGTTAACTAACTAATGTTGACCTTATTGTAAAGTGTTACCCATATATACAAAAAGTGTACTTTATACAATGAATAAGTTTGTTCAAGTGTGAACTTGAAAATATTAAGTAAATTCTACATTTGTTTCATGCATGTAAAAGTACAGANTTTATGGCTCATTTTGCCTATAAATGAAAACCTGCCTAATAATTATGCACACCTGAATATAAGGCGTTTTTCATTTTCAGTTTCAGCCTTCATGAACAATTATATATCACTTATAAAGGATTAAACACAAAATTAATAGTAGTTAGTAGTTGATGTGGTTTGGAATTGGTAAAAATGTGCCTGAAAAAAATAAATAAAATAAGTTCAGAAAATCAACTTGCATAATAATTATGCATGCACTGTATAGGTAACACTTTACAATAATGTCCCACAAGTTAATGCATTAACATCAACTAGCAAAACATTTTTTACAGCACTTATTCATCTTTGTTAATGTTAGTAAATACAAACACAACTGCTCATTGTTAGTTCATGTTAGCTCAGGTACATTAAATAACCAACTTTTGATTTTATTAATGTATTAGTAAATGCTGACATTAACATTAATTATGATTAATACATGCTGTTGAATTACTTTTCATTGTTAATGTTGTTAACTAACTAACGTTGACCTTATTGTAAAGTGTTACCCATATATAAAAAAAGTGTACTTTATACAATGAATAAGTTTGTTCAAGTGTGAACTTGAAAATATTAAGTAAATTCTACATTTGTTTCATGCATGTAAAAGTACAGAGTATGGATGATTCTTTGTTATTAGTTGAATGAGTATTTGAATATTTCATAAGAATAAATTTGTTCACTGTTTGGCAGTTTTATTTAAACTGTTGTTATGGTTGATGCTGCTAAATTTAGTAACTTGTTTTCTACTAAAATGATTAATTTGTGTGCAAAAATGATTTACATGTATGCACTGCAGGCGCTTTTATTCAAAAGTAATTTACAAAGTATTCAAGGTACACATTTTATCAGCTCTTGCTTTCCCTGGGAATCAAATCCACAATTTTGGTATTGCTAGCTCCATGATCTATAGTTTGAGCTACAGGAAAATTCATACACTCAATGATCCATAGATTTTTGAACTCAATTTCATTTGTAACAAAAACAAAACATGTAGTCCATACAAGTTACAACCCATGCACTATACTCCAAGCGGTCTGATGGAATAAGATAGTACTGAATGTCAAACAGCATGATGGTGTCAAACTTAATGAGAATAGAGCCTGCATTTTTTATTTAAACTAAGGTGTAAATGAGATTTGAGAGCTCCAGAGGAGAAGAAGATTAGTAATGAATAGCTAAAATTTCAGTCTGTTCTTCACACAAAGCTATTGTAATTCGGCATATTTTATGTCATTCTTTTATGTAATCCTTTTTGGAGCTTGCCGGTACGAATCCCTAATCACTTTCACTATATGGAAAAGAGCAGCACTGACATTCTGTGAACAATTCCTTTAATACAACACATTATGTAGAACACTTGCAGCCTCTGGAATTCTGTGCATCACTACCTGTGCTGCTTTGGCTAATGGCCCGGCAAAGCACACAGCCTACAGAACTGCTAACTCGCAGGAGCCGAGCCAGGGTCTTAGCCAAATGCAACAATCAGAGTACCAATATTTACACTGGAGGCTGAATTCTCGAGGCGTGTTCCAGCGCTGGTTTGAAGAGAAGAAAAATGAGCGTGTCTGGCAGCCATTGCGGTGAGCTCTATCTTTCTTGAGGTCGGTTGCAGCGACGATGTGTAACGTACCTCGGCGGTGCAGAGTGTAATTAAGAGTGCACCATAAGTGGAGCGCGTCCCTGCGGAAAATGAGGCCACGGCTGCAGCCACTGGAGGTGATGACGGCTGCGTGACTACAAGGCGAGAGAGAAAGAGAGAGTGCTCTGTTCCTATCAGAATCTCAAAAACAAACATACTAGTGAACCCGGAGGCCTATATTTAAAAGGCTGACAGACGAGAGCAGGGAGAAAAGGTGAGAGAGCAAATGATGAGATCCGCCTGCAAGAAAAAAAAAATAAAAAATCTGATCAGGATATCCTTAAAGGAAACACGCTGAGCGAAGAGACAGACGGCAAGAAAGAAATGCTAGCTATTATTAGCTTCTTGATAATGAAGCAAGAAATAGCATCCACCAGCTATTCCACCGAATGATCTGAGGGCGTGTACAGAAAAAGAATTCTGAAGTTCAGTGCATTTTCCTGCACCCCCCTGAGGGGTGGAAACATTTTCAAAAGTTTCATAAAATGTGCCACTTTTTATTAGCAAAGTCCTGAGGCTTAATCAGAGTCAACATCCCAATCTTTTAAAGGGATATTCCACCCCAAAAATAGAAATTCTCTCATCATCTCTCACCCTCATATTATCCCAGATGTATCTGACTTTCTTTACAAGTTTATGAGTTCAGAATTTCTAAGAAACACTGTTGATATTTAAAATCATCCCCAAAAATACACCTCTCCCTTCATTGCTCCACCCCCAAAATGCACAAATGCGCAATGCAAGAGTGAATGTCTCTCATGAAGCAAAATAATGGTTCATTAAAAATAAAGCAAAGATGACGAACGAACAGCAAGAAAGAACAAAAAATGAACATATAGTACACAAGGGTATAAACAAGCAAGAGTTTGTTGTTAGTTACTAGTTTCCAAACAAACAACAGCTATGTTTTCATCCCCCTGTTTTTATGCGCATTTTAAAATATCGCATCAGAAAAGAGTGATGGAAACACCAAATTTCTAATAAAAATCCCTTAATTCGCAAACAAGTATTTACGCTTGCTTGAGGTGGTTTTAGACTTGTGCGACAGAAGGTTAATGCAAATAATGGGAGATGGAAACACATTTGAATAAATTCTGACGTAGCGAACATTAAACCCAAGTGGCTAATCATAATCGGCTGTTTTCTGCTGATGGTGTTGTAACAGAAAACTTTGGTCATGTGCACTTTTGGGGTTTTTCGGGCTTGTCCTCTCACATGTGTTTGATAAAGTCACGTGTTTAATCTCACAAGCTTAGTAAATTCAAGAAGTGTTCAGAGGGCTCTCATTTATTGTTTCTTATTCATACGTGTTTAGGCGAACCCTTCACGAACGCTCAGAGTTTTATTTACTGTTGGAAGAAGAAGAAAAAGAAGAATTGAAAAGATTATTAGTATTATTACATTTCTTTTTTTTTTATTAACCACAAAATATTACAATAGCATATACACCGATCAGGCATAACATTATGAGCACTGACAGGTGAAGTGAATGACACTGATTATCTCTTCATCACGGCACATGTTAGTGGGTGGAATATATTAGGCAAGTGAACATTTTGTCCTCAAAGTTGATGTGTTAGAAGCAGGAAAAATTTGAGCGAGTTTTGTACCAGATTGTGATGGCTAGATGACTGGGTCAGAGCATCTCCAAAACTGCAGCTCTTGTGGGATGTTCCCGGTCTGCAGAGGTCAGTATCTATCAAAAGTGGTCCAAGGAAGGAACAGTGGTGAACCGGCGACAGGGTCATGGGCGGCCAAGGCTCACTGATGCACGTGGGGAGCGAAAGGCTGGCCCGTGTGGTCCGATCCAACAGATGAGCTACTGTAGCTCACATTGCGTAAGAAGTTAATGCTGGTTCTGATAGAAAGGTGTCAGAATACACAGTGCATCACAGTTTGTTGTGTATGGGGCTGCATAGCCGCAGACCAGCCAGGGTGCCCATGCTGACCCCTGTCCACCGCCGAAAGTGCCAACATTGCACTTGTGAGCATCCGAACTGGACCACGGAGCAATGGAAGAAGGTGGCTTGGTCTGATGTTACTTTGGATGGATGTTACTTTGAAACGTACCACCTACCTAAGCATTGTTGCAGACCATGTACCCTCTTTCATGGAAACGGTATTCCCTGGTGGCTGTGGCCTCTTTCAGCAGGATAATGCTCCCTGCCACAAAGCAAAAATGGTTCAGGAATGGTTTAAGGAGCACAACAATGAATTTGAGATTCTCTGCAATGAATCATGCAGCCTAGGTCCAGTACACTTGCATTATATGGACTCAAAGAGATGGATTATTTTTCTTCAAATCTCAGTTTGTGTTCATCTGAAGAAAAGAAGTCATACAGATCTGGTTAGTAAATGATGAGAGAACTTTTATTTTTTGGGTGGAGTACCTCTTTAAAAGACAATCAGACCTTCTTGATGAAGAACAATGCAACGTGTATCTCCACTCCCCCCAAACCTCCTTGACTCTTCCTCCCTAAAGTGATTTAAATCAGCTGGGCTACAAGGGGTCAAGCAACAGAGACGGAAGTCTTCCTTTAAAATGAAAACAAGCTCTGTGTTATCCTGAAACAGAATTTTCTAGTATCCTCTGGCAGTGCCCAGCCACAGATGCTCATCCTTTGCTTTGAAAACAAAGTTAAGCATAACTTTTTCCAACTCTTACAGAAACCACTCATTCCAGATGTGTAGCTAGGCCGTAGTTTAATGCCATTAGTGCGTTCACCCCTGACTGCTTTGAAAGACCCGACCGGTTTCCTGCCCCCTCAAGGAAAAAAACAACTAAAAATGCACCATGTGGTGTTTTCCAAATAGGAAACTTATCGAAGAGATCTTCAAAAGGAGCTTGCTGGAGGACTTCAAGACTGCGGCAAGGTCTGACGCCAGTCTTTTTAACAACATGTGGATGCCAATTACGGATAACATACCTTGACATTTCATAACAGGTGATGAAACAAAAACTTTTTCTAGATCCACCTCTCTGCCTCGGTCACACAGAAGGAAGTATAGTTGCCAAACACCCCCACATTTGGCAGCTGAACTGCAGCCATCCATGGAGATAGTATGTGTTTGCGAACGTGTGTGTATCCACCAAGTGCCAATACTCTGAGATCTGGCACATCACCTGTTGCCGTGTGTGCACTCGTGCTGCCGAGGGGAACCGTCGCTTGGCCAGTGTTTATGTTTGTATCATTTTCCTGTCCCTGAAACAGACGGCCATTGCCTTCTCCAGAGGAAACGCAAGCCAAAACAAAGCCAAACAAGGAGACTAAAAGCCTTACTGACACAACATCAAGCAAAAATCTGAAAATAAAGGTTTGTTTCACCTGGTCCTAAAATGAAAATAAACTGCAAGATTAGTTAGCCAACCTGTTCTCTCTGTTCTCAAAAAGTATTACAAGTAAGATATAAAATAAAATAAATAATAATAAAAAAATTAACTCTGAATTCAACAACAATGTCCCACAGATTTGGTCAACATCTTTTGATCTAGGATTACTGAAAAGGTGCATGTGTTGTTTTAATGGTGGATTAGAACTTGGACCTATTTGCTACTTCCAGAGATAAACTGAGAATGTTTACATGTTGTCTATATGTATGGGCTTAGTGTTAATCAGGGTTTTGCATAGAATAAGTACGCATAAGCTGCTCCATATGTCGAGGTGGTGGTGAATGTCATCTACTAAGATTGCTGAAAAGCTCTGCGAATTTTTCCTTCTAAGCGATTAAATCTCCCATATCACAAAAAGAGTGGGACAGTATTTTCTCTGTGTGTTTTTGAGTTTGTGGTCTGCAGTCAGGCTTTGGCTGCAGGCTCCAAAGGCCTTATGTAAACCCCCTGTCATATCCACCTTTTGCGCTGAGACGGCTTGACAAATAAGTGATGACCGCTCACATTTTTAATTTAGGAGACTGATGAAAAATTCACAGTGGCAACACGAGACCTTGATTTAAAAACAATCCACCCATACCCCCTGACTGCAAGCCTCCATCATCCACGTCTCCTTTTCTCTGTATCTAACCAATGTTGCATCAACCTCAATCCCTTCACACATGTACAGGGACTCAGACCACAGACAAAGCCGACTGGCTACCTGTCCAGGTAAACTCCCCTTTTCTTCCCACTGTGTGAATGGTGAACTGGCTAGTGTTAAAGGCAGAATGCAGATGTTGTAATGGTTAGCTTGTCCTGCATTTCATTTTGATAGGGCGGTCACTCTACATTTTGTTACATTCACTTTCATTAGTATGCGTGTGAACGTGGGAGAGCTGAAACAAAAAGCATATTCGTAGAGATGTTTCATCTTTTGCTACAAACTTAAGTATTCAAATTCGGCAAACTCTCATTTACAAATTCATAGAGCAAAATATATTTTTAGATCCTCTATTGGTCAAATGTCACAGACTGATCAAATTTTAAATCTGCAAGGTTTGTACTGTAGCAGAGAGGTGGAGTAGATAATGTCAGGGTTAAGTTTGGTTTTGTTGTCTTTTTGTTTCTGTTTCTTGTGTTTCATTCAGTGGTGGACAAATTACACAAATCAATATTTGAGTAAAAGTACGGATACCCTAATAAAATAGTACTCAAGTAAAGGAAAGTACTCACTTTCAATTTTACTTGAGTAAAAGTACAAAAGTAGTTGTTTTTAATTGTACTTAAATGGATTGTTTGCTCAAAAATGAAATTTCTGGACCTTGAATGTGTTGCTTAAGTTGCTTTCTATGAGGGATCAGAAACCTCTCGGATTTCATCAAAAATATCTTAATTTGTGTTCTGAAGATGAATGAAGGTCTTACGGGTGTGGAACGACATGAGGGTGAGTAATTAATGTAATTTTTGATTGAACTAACCCTTTAAGTAATAAAACTAAAACGTACTGACTGATGAACCATGTTTATTATTTACTCTAGCCAGTACCAGTCAGACTAGTCATTTAAGGGTGCTTTCACACTTGGTTCGATTGCCTGGACCGAACCAGAGTTTGATTGCTCCCCCTCCCCCTGTCCCCAGTGGACTGTGTTCATATTATATTATTTGGGTCTGACCCGCAGTTCGTTTGCATCATCAAACCAGCAACTGTTTACTCCGTTGCTTAGTAACGATGGCGCAGGAGAAGGCGGCAAAATGCATAACGTTGCTCTCCTCACTTTTATATTTTTGTTTTTGAACCTTTGGTTTTGTTCATAACGGCACTTGTGTCTATCTGCCGCGAATGTAGAACGCTGAAGGCGAGCAGAAATGAGATAGGCTGCACTTCAGCTCTCTGCTTGCAGCACGTCAGTCACGCTCGTCAGGAAAGTGAGTGAAACACACACACAAACACATTTTTATCAAATAATACGGCAATCACTTACGCAATTTGGTAAGTTTGCGTTTATATCAACCGTACCGGAGTTCACTTGAACCGCACCCCAGACCACCCCTTTTAAGCGGACTCGGGTACGGTTCGCGGGTGCGCACCAGAGTTCAGAAGACAGTGTTCACATCATCCAACCATACCAAACGCTGACGTCAATGGAACCCGGGTGCGCACCAAAAGTGCTAATGTGAAAGCACCCTAAGACATGCTTTTTGGGGCAGTAAATAATGGGGCAAATATCAGTAAATTGACTAGCACAAACCTTAGTAAATCACCTTGCATGATTCATTTAAATACTCTCCTCCCATAAATTTTGCGTCTTAAAAGGAAACTCCTACAAATGCATATGCAATAAGGTCAGCCGCAAAAATAACTGTCCACGTCCTTTCACACACTATTTATTCACTGTGTGTATTTAGTAAATCCTGACAGTTTTTTAACCCCAAAAGAAGCTAGTAAATCTGGCCGAGTGTGCAAAAAGTGAAATACCATACAGTATTCTAAAAATGAACAAAAACTAAATTTGTTTAGCTAAATATGTGATTACAAATATGGGATGACTTCACATAGGGCAAAACTTAAAATTGTAAGATGAACGCTATACAAACATACTAGTTTTATATAATTTGATATATTTTCATTTTAATATAAACATGTTTGTATTTCACCAAATGTTAGTTTTCCTACATTGTGAAACTTTTAGTTTTACAAATGTGGACAATTTTTGAAGGATGAACAAAACATTTTTTGGTAATCACATTAAAAATAACATTTAAATTGGATAAGTGCTGGGAAAAGTTGTGTGAAGTATCAAAGGTCCTTAAAGTCCTTCATTCTTATAACAGTGGTCTATAATTTGCTGGGTTATGAGCAAAGCTATATGTGATTTATCTTTTGATGCACCACACACACACATACACCGAGGGAATAAGATTTGATGATGTCATCATAGTTCGCCATACCTTGGCTTTCAATGAATTAATGCCACTGCTCTCTTCTTAATAACATTTTATTTTTGTCAAAAAAAAATTACAGTGCTTTAATAATAATAATAATAATCAAGCTTTAAATGTAAACATATTAACATTTTGTTATAATTAATTAAAAAGTATAATCCTGATGCATGACATCATATCCTGTTGCCCATTTTCATTGTGGGGTGCAAAGTAATTATGCATACTCAAAGCCTTGTGTGAAAGCTTACTATCCATGACAGTTTTGGGGGGCAATTTCCACTTAATTATTGAAAGGGTAGGAAATTATTGAGAAAGAGAGAAGAATATGACCAGGACGCCACACAGGCTTGAGTCAAATCCACATTATCCACACAGTCACCACAGTTTAATATGTACTAGGCCTGAGTTCCTTTCCCTTTTGCTCCTTCTAAACAGATCTTCTACCCAACAATCCAGAGGTGTAAGCCATAGTTTAAAGTTGGATGTTTGTTTCCGTGAATGAGGCAAACAGAAGCACTCTTTGGTAGCTTCCCAGCTGCTTCAAAGGTGGAGCAGCTTCTAGCCTTCACGCATCATGCTCCAGCCAGCTGTTCTTAATCATTTTTTATCCTTATCACAGCTGCAAATGTGAATAATCCATGATCTCTCCTGTTCGAAAGGGTGGGCTTGAGCTTTCGCTCTCTCTCTGCATCACTCGCTCTCCCTTCTCTTCTCCTCACTTATCCTCAGGACAGATTTTCATCAGGCCTGCTCAATGTTTAACATGACAAGATTCCATGGACATCACATGCAGGGGCTGCAGCGAGGCGACTGGTTTAGCTTGATGGGGTCAGATTCTGAGTCATGGCCCCTCGAGCACTCTTACAGCACCTATCAAATGCAAGACCGGGATCGTGGCAGATGAAAATGTTTACCTTACTGCACACATCTACCCACACACTCTCTCTCTCTCTCTCTCTCTCTCTCCCTCTCTCCTGTTTCTTTCTTCTTCATGATGTTTTGAAGTCAGCTGTGGTCCGTATGGTTGGGGAGTCATGGAAGATATCAAAGAAAGGTCTATTTCACCATGTAAACCTTTGATTTCTGTGACAATCGGGAAAAAGACACTAGTACAACGGTCTGTGGTTCTTGTAGTAAAGCAGACCAGAACAGAGAAAAACATAAGGTAGACTGAAGGAGCGAGAGAGAAAAACAGAAAGGGAGACCCTAATAATGGCCAGGCCGTGGCTAGACGCAAGATTTAAAGTGACAGTGGACAAGTCATCCATTATTTATAGCCTCCGAGCCAGAGTATTTATTTTTTCAGCGGGCGTGAACAGTGAGGGATCGTGGCACAAAACAAGCAGCCAGTCATGGCCCATTCCTGTGACTGTCAGCTGGCCCCGCCGTCACTGCTAACGTTAGCAACAGCGGCTCTCGGGAAACCATGCCATTGCAGTGCCTGTACCTCAATCAGAGAGCCAGGGGCAAAAGCCCCAAAACACTAAGAAACAACACGCTCCATGGCTACTTACAAACACCTGTGGTTGGCAAAATTACAAGAACTAAAATGTAGCACTGCCAAATGAATTATTGACAGATTTGTTTACTTTTACCTGCTTTTTATGCATAGG
Organism: Anabarilius grahami; assembly: GCA_003731715.1. Lineage (NCBI taxonomy): Eukaryota > Metazoa > Chordata > Actinopteri > Cypriniformes > Xenocyprididae > Anabarilius > Anabarilius grahami. The sequence goes on along the minus strand of RJVU01021895.1, from coordinate 692,403 downwards.
ATTTTTATAGCATGTTTTTAATAAACTTAACAAGTGACTACTGTTTCAGTATCCTCCTTTTAAATAGAGGTATTCAGATCTTTAAATTACTCCCATTATAATTAACAAAGCTATCTACACTCAAGGAAACCACTGAAGATGCCACACACATTCAGTTGAAAGACATTTCTATTTATGGTGTAACTGGAAATTATTATTATTATTCTTGCACTAAGCATACATTTCAATGTAATTTATATAATTTTTTTTAAACTCTGACCCTTTCATCAAAGCCAGTGTGTGATGATTAAATCTGGTCTATGATGTGTTAATTTAAATCTTTTGATTCTAAACATTTGCATATGGGTTGATGCAAACAAGTCCATGAACTGTTTTAAATTAGCATCAAGGCTTTTAACATTTAAAGCTGCAGTCCGTAAGTTGTCTCTTTGTCGCCATCTCTGTTTAAATCCTGCAACTGCAGTTATTTGAGGAATTATTTTTACGTGGGTTGTGCATCGGCACAGCTCCTCAGCGCGGAAGAATCTAATGTTTGCTGTCAGTATGACCAAAATAAGAATTTTCACCGGAAAATGTAATCTGAAAGAGTAAGTAACAAATCTGCCACTTTTGTTCTGACCAACTGAGAAAGAAACATACATCGCACTGCCAATGGTGATTAAATCTAACGATCGAAAGATGAATGGCTACATGTTCGAATTTCCCGTGGAAACCCACCAGTACCGATTGTATTATAAAACATTATTACACGCTTACCGTTGTGAATCGGGCTAAGGTTAGGAGATAGTTTTGACCACTGGCTGGAACACTGGCTGTTTTGAACACTCAAAAATTTATTTTGGATCATTTTTAACCAAAAAAAAGTTACGGACAGCAGCTTTACCATTATCAGTTAACATTTATATGAGTATATAAGGGCGCATGCATATCAATTCATCTATCTGATCATGATTTTTTTTATTTTTATTTTTTTATTTAACGATTATAATCTGTTTTTTTTGTCTAGTTACTAGGTTTATTTTAAATGATTCTACGATGTGATAAATATTTCATTTAGTATGCTAATTAGTACATAGTACATGCTTAATAATTATGAAAGAATTAGCAAAATGCCTTTTAAAATTGTTTTAGGTCAGGCCATTTCAACTTGCCATATGCAGCTGTAGCAATACTAATATTTTAAGCGAATTATTTTGATATTCTTTAAAAAAACTAAATGGTTTCCATTAAAAAATATAGTAGTAGGCCAGGGGTGTCCGATCCTGCTCCTGGAGGGCCAGGGTCCTGCAAAGTTTAGCTCCAACCCCAATTAAACACACATGGACCAGCTAATCAAGGTCTCGCTGGGCATACTAGAAACTTCCAGGCAGAAGTGTTGAGGCAAGTTGGAGCTAAACTCTACAGGACAGTGGCCCTCCAGGACCGACTTTGGACACCCCTGTAGTAGGCTATACAAAGAAAATGGGTGAAGTGAACATTCATGCTATTTAAATTCTGTAGATTCTGTAGATAGTCTCATTGCGTCATTGGTCACTTTGAGTATGGAGGCTTGAGTAAGATGCTACAAAGTACCATAACATGAACGATACATATGCATTAGACTTGAAATCACAAACAAAAGTCTGAACAGCAATTTTTCTTGTTCTTACTGCAACTTTAGTTGTATTCCTAAGAGAAAAACATTTAACACTTAGCACTTGAGTTGCCACATTAACTGCAGTCCTCTCTAAAGGTTTATCTAAGCCATTTCTGGTCCATGTTTGGTTGAGTAATTAAGAAGCCATGAGCCAGGTTGGGAATTCCCAGATGTGGATGCTACTGTTGTGCCCTCCAGCATTCTCAATTACAACAGCAAACACCCTGCTGTGAAACCAAATGCCTGATGCAAGTCACTCTCAACAGGATTGGCTTTTGAATGAACAGGTGTTATGGCGACTCGTGGAAATACTCGGTAATAACGGTATCCTCAGCAGTCTTGTTCCAAAACCAATTGGATATAGAACTAACCGTGAATTAGTATTTGTGTGGTTTTACTGAATTGGTGTAATATTGGGCTTGTAATTACGACACTGACATTAAAAGAACCCTAGTGTGCACAAATTCTCTACAGCAGTTAAAATATGAGGGTGAAATTGTACATTATTCATGTTCCTACACGTAATCTCAAAAGGCACGTATCACTTGAAAAAGCATTTAACAACAGACGTTCATTGGCCTACAGCTTGTTTTCATTTTGTGGGATGTCATTAAGTCACAAGCTATGAACACTTAAATTATAAGTAATCCTAAACGCATTAAATAATTGAATACATAATAAATAAAATAAATAACAGAGCAAAAGAGATTTTCTTTTTTAAAAAAAGAAAGAAAAAAACTTAGTTGTTAAGATAAGTTAAAACGAAATGCAATGGAGAGTTAACTCCAAGAACCAGGAGATAGAGGATGAGTTTTAACACATTTTAAGAGGAACCATTTCCCATAATTCATTCGATTAAAGTCAACAGTGACTCGCAGAGTGGATGTTTCAGAAACCATCAGACCCTGCAATTTGCAACTAAAACTGTGATCATCGTTCATGCTTAATACATCACTTTTAGGAATTTGCCAGCAATTTTTGTGGCTCTTCAGCGATACAGCCAAGATGTAGGACTGCTGTCGTGACCGGTCAGTGCATGACAGGGTGGCTGATCTAAATCTGTCGACCCATCTGGGAGAGCTTGCCCAGGGATTAGGTAAGCGCAGAGATCCAGAGTCTCGATCTGGCAATGATGCCAGTCCTGGACCAACAGCTGGTATGGGTCATGGTTTTCTCTTCTATCGCTGACAATCTTTCACTCTGTTTACATGGTGTTTGAACAAATAAATACTGAGGCTGATATACTGTATTATCAAACAGTTGCATATCAGTCAATTTCTCTAGGAAAAAATAAATCTGTAAAGAATGAGGGGGCAGGGGTGATGAACATTTATTATAAAAGCGGCTCTGAGGGTTAATCTCAAACAACTCCAAGACTCATCGGATGAGATTAGTTTTAAAACTACAAAGCATTGTCTCATACTCAAGTAGATTTGACGATAAAGATCAGCTTTTAGAAAAGTGTATAGACCTGTTGCATTTCCTGGAGACATCGCCAAAAACACTTCTCATAACTTAGATAAAATCTGAACAAAGTATTAGACTCATTCCACACTGTCTGAACATCTTACATGAATAATACATAAAATTGTGTGGCTTACTGAAGAGAGGTGTGCTGTAACTGTTATAAGTGAGCAGATTTTTGCCTGTTGGATGTTAAAATGGGCCACAGAATGTCTTAGACTGACACTGAAGCAGTGACCTAAGACATTTTTAGGGAGCAGAATATCATTATGATAGGCCTTTTTGACCTGGACTAGTAAGCGACCAACTAGAACACCCAAAGAACCAACTAGAAATACTCTAGGAACCACCCAGAACACCCTACAGCCTGGGATACACCAATACGACTTTAAAGAACTAGCACCAATGAAAACCGACGGTGTTGGCCGACCATCGGCTTGATGTGTCCCAGCCTTAAAAATGCCCTGTCAATCATCCAAAACTCTGATGGTGAGTTTTGCATCTACACTATTACAAATAAAGGCTCCAAAATAGGGTTTTTGCCATAGAAGAATCATTTTGGGTTGGCCAAAGAACCTGTGAACAGAACCTTTTGTGCAATGTAGTGTTGTAAAAAGTACAGACAAATGTGACGCTTTGGAGCGGATTCGTAAACACCTCTGATTGGCCGTTGTGTTCATGTGCACAACATATATGTCTGTGATTGGCTACAATGATCAACGCACGGGAGCGTTTGAAAACACACAAAAGTGTTTGAAAGAGTTTTGAAAAGTCCGCTGATAGACGTTTGCTTTCAAATGTTTCCGTGTGTATCTGCAAAAGCGCTAAGTGAAGAGCGTCATTGATGTCTATTTACAACATGTTTTTGAAGCGTTGATCATTGTAGCCAATCGCAGATATATTTGAGGAGCACGTGAACACAGTGGCCAATCAGAGGTGTTTACGAATCGTGGTGAATGGGCTGTGAAACATCAAGGCTATAAATACTGCATGTTGATTAGCAGTTCATGCAAGTAAATAGTGATAGTCTCTTTGATTGTTACATTAGCACATGCTGGTGCACTGTTGCTAACTAACACTTAAAGGGTTAGTTCACCCAAAAATGAAAATTCTGTCATTTTTTACTTACCCTCATGCCGTTCCACACCCGTAAGACCTTTGTTAATCTTCAGAACACAAATTAAGATATTTTAGTTGAAATCCGATGGCTCTGTGAGGCCTGCATAGGGAGCAATGACATTTCCTCTCTCAAGATCCATAAAGCTACTAAAAACATATTTAAATCAGTTCCTGTGAGTACAGTGGTTAAATATTAATATTATAAAGTGATGAGAATATTTTTGGTGTGCCCAAAAAAAAAAAAAAAAGACTTATATAATGATGGCAGATTTCAAAACACTGTTCAGGAGGCATCGGAGCGTTATGAATCAGCGTGTCGAATCAGCTGTTCGGAGAGCCAAAGTCACGTGATTTCAGCAGTTTGGCTGTTTCAGACACGCGATCCGAATCATGATTCGATACACTGATTCATAATGCTCCGAAGCTTCCTGAAGCAGTGTTTTGAAATCGGCCATCACTATATAAGTTTTTTTTTTTGCCGCACCAAAAATATTCTCGTCGCTTTATAATATTAATATTGAACCACTGTACTCACATGAACTGATTTAGATGTGTTTTTAGTAGCTTTATGGATCTTGAGAGAGGAAATGTCATTGCTCCCTATGCATTTTAGGACAATTTATTTCCATTCTGTCAGTAAACATCTGTGATAGCGGAAGGATAATTTTTATCTACATCCCTTTGGCATCCTTTCCCAACTTCTCTAAACATCATCCGAAACTCGTTCTCAACCAACCTTGATATAACCAAAAGCCTGATACCGTCACCCATTCTGACATAATTCCAAATCGTTTTGGATGAGAAAATAAATTTTTACCCTAGTGCTCAACCTGCCAATTCGATCTCACCTCCAACCTGCAAGTAACATTATACGTTTTCTGAGGCCTAGTGTTGTTGTACACTCTCACCTACCTTTTAATGTGCAGTTTTACTGTAGGCTGATCTGGAAAGAAGACACTTGCTAAGAATATAAATCTGGAGACATTTCCTAGGTGAATGCTACTTTTGTGCAGACATCCTCAAATCAACTTTAATCACTACCAATTTGAAACACACAAGCAGACACAGACTGCCCCAAAGAGAATGTGCTATTATTATTGATCAGATTGTTCAGTCTAGGCTTACTGATTAGCGCAGACTGAACAAATAGTGAAACAAATAAATAAATAAATAAAAATAAATAAAAACACTAAATTGACAGTATTCAGGCATTTTCCCAAGAGAAAGTATGAAAACTTTTACTATACTAAAACTATGTTTGTGAAACTTAAACACAATGAAGCAACAAACAAACACAAATACAGTCATTTAAGTGAACAAGCAGAAAAATTTGCTTTTGGAAACTGCAATCTTAACGGCACAAGCCTCCAAAGTGCAGTTATTCACAAATGACTCCATATCACACCGCCACTTGATATTCTCTGTAACTTTAAACCTGACTATAGAAACCTGTTCCAGTCTAAGAATACCATATCACACAATAAGGGGCACGGCACATGGAACGAAGCAGCGTTTATCACACTCCTGTTTCCGTAACACAGCCTTCTTCAGCAGCCTGTGGCCTAGCAAAAGGTCATACCCTTGACCCTTCAGCAACTATATACGTCCTGAACTTCCCCTGAGGTACTTTCATTTCAGCCAACTCCGCTTTCAATAACTGCCTGCCTGGTATACTTTGATATTGAGATGAAGGACTTTGACTGTTCTTTTCATGATGGTATCTGTAGTTACAGTCGGATAAAGATGACTTAACATGCACAGTACTGAAGTTTGAAGCAGTGCTAATATGCATATTAACCAAATGCATGATATACACAATAATAGGAATGCATAAGACGCCTGGCATAGGTAAAGGCAGAAAGAGTTATTGCCATGTAGCAGTACTTAGAGTTATGGTTGACACAGATCAAGGCTGTACTCAATAACACAATTATAGTAAAAGCTGCTGTAATTTTCCTTATATGGTTGATGTAAAGGGAGGAGATCTTTGACCATAGCAGGCTGAGGACCACTCAGCACTAAACTCTGAACTGATGCCTGATGTTTTTAATGATGAAAGGTGGAAATAATATGCTTGCATTGAACTGTTAAATGTGGAGAAAAAAAATTGAGGAAGAGAAGTCAACATGATATGGAATTTGCAACCCATTTTACTTAAAGGGATAGCTCACCCAAAAATGAAGAAGATATAAGACAAAATAAGATATTTTGAAGAATATGGGTAACCAAACAGTTGATGGACCCATTGACTTCCATAGTATGGGTGGGAAAAATACTATGGAAGTCAATAGGGTCCATCAACTGTTTGGTTACCGACATTCTTCAAAATATCTTATTTTGTGTTCAGCAGAAGAAAGAAATTCATACAGGTTTAGAACAACTTGAGGGTGAGTAATTTATGACAGAATTTTCATTTTTGGGTGAACTATCCCTTTAATATTGAATGTGACATCTCCGAGTGAAACATGACAAGAGGGAAAAAGTAAGAAAGGAAATTATTTTATCCATTGGGATTTGATAGGATATAGGTTGGATACAAGTTGGAGGGAAGAGGTTAAGAAAAAAAAAAATAGTAATATCACTAAAAAATGAAAAAAGGAACATTAATTCAGAGACAGAGGAAATTAATTACATTTTGATGAAAGAAAGAATCCGTTTTGATTTCATACCGACTCCAAAGTAAAAATATAATTCTACATGTCATCACTTAATTTACACTGTGGAGTCATATTGGTTGATAAAATGAGACATCTGAAACTCAAGACTGACATTATTATATGCCTGAGACTATGTATAGCATATCCTGTGACATTTGGATGAAATAGACATAAACCAGCTCTGATTTATACATTTAGAAGGAATGCTGACCTTTAAGTGATACAATATTTACTTAAGGGATGTAGAAGAGACCATTTTAAGACTGACAAAGAGACGTTTTAACCTTTGTGCAACAGCACAATAGCAGTTTGTCCACGTCAGCAAGAAAATGTTCTTCAGAACAAATGCCCAGGAAGCCGTGTTTGTTGTCCATCAAAGCGAGATCAGAATCGACTTTTTAGCACCTCGTCAAATTAAACCGCAATCTCACGACAATATAGTTGTTTCATTTCAACTTCGCATCAGCCTTGCAAATTAGACAGGAGGGGAAAGCTTCAATGTTAATTTCAGCCTCGCGTCCTCGTCGACGCTGACGTTTCTTTTCTAATTGACCCCAGGTCAAATGGGTATAAGATAATATTTTGTTAAAATATTCTCATTTCCTGTGGAGGCACATTTCCATTTAACTTCACCTCATGCTTTATTTATGACTTTCTTTACAATTACCATGCAAACGACGTCTTAACTGTAGCCTTCTATCCAACCCCCCAACCAAGAACAGTTTAGTAAATATCAAACTGTATTCATTATTAATAGATCTACAGTTTAAAAACTCTCTTATAAGTATATGAATTATTAAGTGTTCAAAGGCCTGGGGTGGATTATAGCACCCTCAGTGTGAGATTACAAAATTACTGTATACTGCATTTAAAACACTAGCCTCCTAAGTAGATACGTCACCCTTGACTGCATGAAAGTAGCTGTTAATTTACACGTCCGGCTCACACCCTGTCAAGACTTGGTAAACTTCATGCAGTAGCTGTTGATGTTTACTCTGAACTCACAGCAGGTGTGAGACCCTGTTGTTTAGAGATCATCTATTGCCCCTTTACTCAACCTCGTCTCTTTCAACTCACAGGAATCCCATCATCTGCGCGTCCAGTAAGCTGTTTCTCTCATCAGCATGTGTTTGTGAGCGGCAGTCTCACTTGATCCCCTCACTGATAATAAATCTTAACGGGGTGGAGACCAAAACCATCCAGATGGTTTTACAGTTCTCGTCTCTTTGACTAAATTTCTAACAGTTTCAAGTCTATTTTTTCAAAGGTGAAAGAAATACAAGTTGACATGCAATCTATGTGCAGGTAATCGTTTTCAAAGCAGCATGAAAGTGGTAAAGCTAGTGCCGTACCTTTAGAACACGTGTGAATACAACCCAGATAGCACACATACGTCTGCAAGACATCTGTTAAAGATCTCTTCATCTGGAAAGCATCTGCAAACACTCTAAAAAATACATCTTCCAGACGTAAACACACACATCAAATAGACGTCTCCGAGATGTACGTGTGCTATCAGGGAACTGATCAAACTGCTTATCCCAATCAACTTTGATTGGCACTGACATTGAAGACGGCAAAATATATTGTGGCGTTACTTGTGATATCCGATTGCTGCAATGAATCATTCTTTTGAGTGTTATGAATCATCTAACAGAAGAGTTCTGAACTATTCGCTGTGGCCTAAATCAGCTGGTTCACTCACTATTCAGTCAGTCAACAAAACTTCAATAGCATTAATGTCAGCGTATACAGAACTTAATTGTATTAAAACAGTCAATTCTAAAAATAAATAGGCTATGGTAAATATTTACGACAGTGAATGGCATAGTGCACTACATGGGAAAGGAGCGAACGAAAAGGCAATGGAACCGGACGCTGACGTAAAATAGCACGCGGAGAGCACCACTGAGGAGGTGTCGCAAAAACGTTTACTTTTTTTTTTTTCATCAAGTTACCGAAATACGGATTTCTATGGAAGCCCGTTTCCGCCACTAAATAAAAAAATAAATAAAAACATAGGCTGCGTTCCAGTTCGTTTTTTAATTGCCCTTCCCTCGCTAACTTCCCTCAGTCTCGTTGACTCGGATGTACATCATTGCTTACGTTGAACGAGTGCCCACTACTGGCGGAACCTTTGCTGAACTGGAACGTCCTAAGCCCTCGACCACTTGGAATCTGCAATAGAGCTGATTTATTATTTATTTTTTCCCCCTACAAAATCGTTTAACACAGCATTCTATATGTATATATGTGTGTTTTAAATGTTTAAAAAAATAATTAATATATCATATAGTTGTTTGTGGTGGGGTAAATTAAACGCGACATGCGGTGACGTCATAATCGTGTTGCATTGCATTGAAGTGTACATGTGAACGGTTAAAATCGAGGGAGCGAGGGTCTGTCCATATAAACTTCCCTCGTCCACTTCACGAAGTGGAACGCACTTCAAAATGGCGGCAGGGATTCCCCCGAGGGGAAGTGTTTAGGGAAGTTCGCGAGTGCGTGTCTAAAACTGGAGTGGAACGCAGCCTTAATTATAATTGCGACTTTTTATCTCAGAATTCTGACTTTTTTTCTCACAGTTGCGAGTTATAAAGTCAGAATTGCGATATATAGGCCTACTCGCAACTGCGTGATATAAAGTCACAATTCTGACTTTTTTTTCTCGCAATTCTGACTTTTTTCTCGCAATTGCGAGTTTATATCAGAATTGTAACATTTTAACTCGCAATTGTGAGAAAAAAAAGTAAGAATTGTGAGAGAAAAAGTCAGAATTGTGAGATAAAAATCAGAATTCTGAATTCAGAATTACTGTTTTTATTTTTTTATTTAGTGGCGGAATGGGGTTCCATAGATTTCCCACTGAGTAACTGGAGGTGAATATCGATGAAAAGCTTTATTTTGCAACACCAAAAAGCGAAAATGACACACACACAAAATGGACGGTATAGCTGTTTATGAAATCGAAAGACTGCATATGAGACTGCTTTACTGCAGCATTTTGACTGAAGTTGGTCTGTTTTTGTTTACGTAATGCAAAGCCCCCCAAAAAATGCAATTTTGATTGACACGTCAAAAACAGTCCCTATTGGTTCTTTCTCTTACAGTTTATTTGGGTAGGCTATTTGCTGCTGACTCGGCTGTTTAACCAATCACTGTATTAAACAGCACGTGAATATGATGATGCTGCTTGGTCTACATATTTCGCCTTGGGAAATAACCTTATTTTGAAACTATGCATTTCAGCTTTGAGGTTTCATGGATAGTATGGTGATACTATTTGTTCATAAAGAATTAAAATAATCAAATAAGTTGGGAAATCTAGTAAATCTCCCTTCCATGCTGTGCAAATCAACTTTATATGGGGCATAGACCGAATTCATAAAGTAAATAAACTGACAAATCACATTACTAACTGACTAGATGAATAGGTTACATCGCGCGTATATTGAGTCATTATTTAAAGAAAACCCATTAAGCTCATCTGTTCCGCAGACTCTGTTTGCTCCGGGACACACCTGTTTACTTTCCCCAGCAGTTTATTCATTCAGAGGCGCGCATAACCAAGCACCCCCTGTTGTTTAAGGACCAAACACCCCCAACTGCAAGTCACCCCCCCCCCTATAGTTTAAACCTTTAACCAATCGCAGGACCCGGGGGGCGTAGGCCAACGGCTGTCCCTGTGGACTGAGAATTACTTCATTCTCAAACTCGATGTTCCCTAGTAAAAAATCGCCTGTTTTATTCATCGAGCCATCATCCAGTCAGTATACGACAGTCAGTGCGGATCGTATCCTCGCCTTGCCGCTGCAAAACAAGAGAGTGAAGCGCGAACAGAGCAGCAGAGAGGGGACTGCGCGCAAGAGGAGGCGTTTATGTGCGCTATAGAGCTTGTGGTGCTGAAACGCGCTCAGTTGCACAGGCGAGCGGAGCCCCGCTGATCAGGAGAAACGGAGATTTTTCTATCACCTATACGGAGGATTTACTCCAAGTACTTGGATTGGCGAAAGACCTGCGCATTAAAGCAACTTGATTTGAACAAAATTGTGTAGGGAAATACAAGGGAACGATCGAAAGAAAGTTCTAAACTTTAAAGAGACAACCAGCATTGATGCTTAGACTGTGTTCGGATGGCAGTAGAGACTTTCAGCTCTCCGAGCTGAGGTTAACATAATCTGCCGGGTTTTTAATTTTTTTTTACCTTATTGAAGAGGTGGGCGAGGACCAGCAAAAGCTTCCACAGTCAGTCCAGTCGGAGCTTTCGTGCGCACACTTTGAGTCTGGACTGCAGGACAAGTGTTGAAGACTCCGGAAAGATGTTGGGGTTTTACATCGCATTGTGCCTTTTAGGAACAGGTAAGACATTTTGTTTTAGTTCAGTAACTCTAATGATAAAATCGGATGTTAGTGTACTCCGTAGCGCTGCGTCAACCTATTCATAACGCGTTTACTTATAGCTCAGCGCGCTCCGATTTGAAGTTAACGCAGTCATTTTAGTTGTGTCATAACTGCATTTTGTGACATATGAGGTCCTATAGTGAGACCCTGGCGATATGTTGGGCGAGTGGCACTGCGCCAAATGCAAACAAGGCTAATTTGGAAATTAAACTTGTCCAATATACCCAGCATAAGGCAGCTGATGTTGATACTGCTCTCTTACAGAAAAGTACTTAAGCAGTGCCGTAGTACAGTGATGGTATCATATGGTACATAACATAATAATAATACTGAAATACACGTATTAGCTTGATACTGCAAGGAACTTAATAATGTCAAATGTCCAAAACGTTGTAGTGCTGTAGTGTTTTTTTTTTTCCTTTTTTTTTTTTAAAGTAAATGTGGCAGTTTATTTTTTGTACATTCTAGTACATCTGTTGTCTGGATATGAAGAAAAGCTCTGGGACATAAAGAACTTGATCGTTAAAATGTGGTGTTTTTATATATATATATGTGATGGATAAAATGGATGCGCTTTGGGAACTTTTTTTGAATGAACATCAGTACAATGGAACAAGTGGCTGCGTTTCTGACTAATGCATTACTGTATATATGCATACTGGGCTTGAGGCTGTACTGTACATGACATGTTGACTTAGAGGTTGATATCCAGTGCCCCATTTAGTGACATCGTCTAGACAGCAGACTTGGTAGCTAAAAGAAAAGTTGAAGAAAGAACGAACTAGGTGTGACCACGATAATGGCTATCATCTAACACCCTTCTAAGGGTTTGAAAAAGTGCGTTAAAAGCCACAGAGGTCTACTGCATAGGAGATGTGCTGATCACAGTCTCGAAAACAGAAGAAACACCTCTTAATAATTTCACAGCCAACGCCATCAGGAAGGCACCATCTCCTCTCTCAAACAGAATAATTTAACAGCATTAAATAAATATAAATGTTGGCGACCAGAGGTGCGACATTTCTCAATACAGTCTAAGGGGAGCCGGGAATGCGCGCGATCTGAAAGATTATGCTCGTCGCTGTGTTGATTTATTCATTATTTTGTACTTTATGTAGTAGTGGCCGCGGGCATCTCTCGCTATCCTGATGTTGTGAGCGTGAATGAGCTGGCTATCGCTTGCTGCACTCAGTGAGCTGCCTCTTTGTTTCTGATAGAGACTAGCAGCGCTGCAGAGTAGGGTTGGGAACGGGGAACTGGTTCCATTCTTTACAAAATAACCTACTGGGATCGAATATTCCTGATGACTTTCGATTCTGTTAACGTTCTAGAACAAACATTTTTTTTCGCCTATGCGGACGGAACGCCGTACCTATACTCTGACAGCGCAATGAGTACAGTCCGTTTCACAAACGAATGACTCTCGTGAACAGGTTCGTTTAGTGAATCATAAACTAAGTGTAGTTCGATTCCTGAGATGATTCTAATGAACCGGCTCGTTTTAGTGAATTACAAGCGCGACAAGTAGCCTACAGTTTGATTTCCGATAGAACGACTCATATGAGTCGGTTCCTTTTTGTGAATTATACGGCGTGATAAATGACATTCAAAATAATTCTTATGAATCGGTTCTTTATAGCTAGTGAATCAAAATCAGTCGTTGCTGATACTAAATCAGTCTGGCTAATCTGTTATTGTCATTATTTCATACTCGAAATGAAGCAAGAACTGTTTTTTTTTTTTAAATGTGTTCTTACTTAGGTTCGCGAGATTCAAGGTAAAGTGAACATGCGCCACAGAATGAAATTTGAATAATTTGCGAAAAAGTACAAGGTTTGTTTTAAAAGCTCATTACTCTCCTAAGTAGTAGTTGTGAGCCGCATTCAATTTTGTGCTGTTTATTTCACACCAAAGGCGGCGCTATATTTTGCATATTCTGTGTGCTTTGAGAGAGGCGGTTTGATTCATTTGCGGAGAAGTACAGCATCCTCGAGCCTGGCCTATTTTTACCATGCGTCTGTTGTTTCCACGCCTTTTAACAAATATTTTATTCATTGGGTGTATTATTAACGCCGGCTTTGATTCAGCTCGAGATAAAGGCTTCAAAATCCCTCGGCCCCCTCAGATCCAAAAGTGTTTCTTCTCCCAATTAACGGCGTAACCGCAAGCGAGGCAAAGCGCTTTCGGTCTGCGCTCCAGTAAACGAATTAAAAACAAATGTTTATTGGCGGTTAAGCTGTGCTTTCTGTCTGTCTCTTTGATAAATGAGGCCGCCGTATTGACACGGATGGAGGCGGTAATTAAATTTAAATGTTGAATCTAAATGCCTAGCACCGTCACAAACTTAGAGGGAAAATATATATTAGACGGAAATGTTAATAAAATGCCTGCCTGGTTCGCAAATAGGCTCTAAATTTGTAATAATCATACACATCATAAAAGTAGAATAGGCTATGCTTCAGTCAAGTTTTGGTTTTATTTAAATTTTGCTCAATAACAGAGGTTAATCTTAAGATGTGTTGTCGGTTTTTCTATATTGAGCTTTTTATGTGGACTTTCTAACTCATTTAAGGGGAAAATATGACCCTGGCTGCACTCTAGATGTTTTTCTCATCATTAAGTGGGTGTGTAAGTAAGACAGAAGGAGGGGGGAGAGGGAAGAATGGGATGTAGCAGAGCAATTCTTTGACAGACTGGTGGCAGCTGCTTTGGGAGGAGCAGAGAGGCTCCCGGACGGCCTGAACCACTCATCTCACCTGACATCTATACAAGCAGCACGCCACACTCTGAAAAACCACCACCAGCTCACATCTGACTCACCAGCTCCCTCTTTGAATAATGGCTCATGGATAGATAGCGCAGCAAGAGAAAGATTGTCCTGGTTCACATAAACACACATGCTCCCTTACACACTCACCCAGATAGATACACACCCAAACCTAGGTGCAGACACACATCTCATTTATCTCTTGGTCTCTCTCTTGTTTGTCTTCTCTGTCTATCTTTCTCTCTCTCTCACATACACACACACACACACACATGATTTCAGAATGTCTGACAAGACGAAGGCTCAGAACTACTAGAAAAGAGCAGGGATTGAAGCAGAGAACATGACAGAGTCTTGAAGCGACCAGCCTCTAGTGCCAGATATTCATGTGCATGCCCTTAACAAAGCTCCGCAGCTTCTTTCTCCCAGCCATAATTTGCTTTCTCGGAATGTCCCTCAGTCTCCCAGTGGAATTATGCTGCACTGTGCCATCAGTATTCCAAGTAATCTCCAGCAGTTTTTTTTTTTTAAAAACCTTTGGCATGGGGTTGGTGAGTCCCATAAGGCAGCGTTCAAAGGAAGCATGTTAAGATCATAAAACTTTCGCCTACTGCTTCCTTCCTCCCTAGTCCTTCTGCCTTGTAAAGAGTAAAAGAAATACATAACTGACTATCCCTTTGTGCATTATTGTATTATTAATATTATTTTAATCATTTTGTATCCTAACACATACTCTCATTCACATACTTTATTTCTTTCCCACTCTGTAGGGTTGATCATCAGTATCAGCAAGGTGAATGACTGAATAAGCTGACTAGTGTTGTCAAAAGTATCGACTTCGATACCAAGTGGGTACTGAAATTTAAAAAAATGTGATGCTTGAGCGGATTCGTAAACACCTCTGATTGGCCATTGTGTTCACGCACTCATAATAATTTAATAATTTATAATTTGTTACATTTATATAGCGCTTTTCTGGGTACTCAAAGCGCTTTACATATAGTAGGGGGAATCTCCTCAACCACCACCAATGTCTGTGATTGGCTACAATGATCAATGCTTCAAAAACATGTTGTAAATAGACAATGACGCTCTTCACCGAACGCTAGATACACATGGGAGCGTTTGAAAGCAGGCGTTTGTCAGCAGCGGCGGTCCGCTGATAGACGCCTGCTTTCAAACACTCCCGCTTTCAAATTCAAACACTTCCGCGTGTTTTCAAATGCTCCCATGCGTTGATTGTAGCCAATCACAGACATATCTGATGAACGCGTGAACTCAATGGCCAATCAGAGGTGTTTACGAATCCGCTCAACAGCGCTCAAAGCGCTACATTTAAAAAATTTCAGTACTTTTGACAACACTAAAATTGACTATTTAATTTATAATAGTATGGTGATATGGAATCATGACAGTAAGTCTAATACTTGTGTAACATCCTGTCTGCTAAGATGTCTTTAGCGAGGCAGTTTTTAAAGACGGTACAGAATGTTTAGTTTTTTTGTTGTTGTTGATTTTACTTTCTGTGATATCCCACAATCCTGTGTGGTGTTGAGAAAACAGTCTATTCATAAATGTCAACTGAGAAATAATAATTACAATCTTTAAATACTTTCTTATTTATGTCTAAGACTCACTCGAATTTGTTCTAGATCATTAGGCGTCATTATGGCGCTTTGGAAGCCTGTCTAAAACAAGTTTCTTTAGTCGGTGCCTTCATACAAAACTGCTGTCTGTTAAGTAATTGACTGACTGGGCAGCAAGGCAGCTGGCTTTGGTTTCAGACTCAGCCACACACACATGTAAACACTCCAACAAACAGCTTTGCAGACCTGCAGTCTTGTCTTGATGTCTTTGCTTGCTCCATTAGAGGGACCGATAGTTTGACCTGCACACAAGGCCTCCCATTAGTGGTGGGGACTGCTGGGCGCTTAGATTGAGTGGGGTTGTGTGGTGGTATTTCTAGCCTTCTGGCTCTCTGGGTTTGTTTTAGGAGCTTTCTGTATTATGCATGAACTGAATGTCCTAGGAGACCTTATGGGGACTGAAAATGACTTTTTTTATGTATGTGTGTGTATTGTTAAGAGGCTTAAAGGGTTAGTTCACACAAAAATGAAATTTCTGTCATTAATTACTCATCCTCATGTCGTTCCACACCCGTAAGACCTTCGTTCATCTTCAGAACACAAATTAAGGTATTTTTGATGAAATCTGAGAGGTATATGACTCCTCCATAGACAGCAATATAATCAACACTTTCAAGGTCCATAAAGGTACTAAAGACCTCGTTAAAACAGTCAACATGACTACAGTGGTTCAACCTTAATTTTATGAAGTGATGAGAATATTTCTTGGGCACAAAAACAAAATTAACAACTTTATTCAACAATATCTTCTCTTCTGTGTCATTCTCATATGTTGTTTACGTCCAGCGCTTCCAGGTTCTACACCTGAACGCCGACTCATTATTGGCCGGCTCCTGCGTCAGCATCAAACGCATGCGTTGTGCTGCTCACGTGATCAGCTTTGGCCAATACTGAGCCGGCATTCGGACGTAAACACAGAAGCATTGCACTGTGCCTACTGCGTCAACTACCTAAGGATAATGACAGGGAATAGAATATATTGTTGAATAAACTTGTTATTTTTGTTTTGTTTTCGCGCACAAAAAGTATTCTCGTCGCTTCATAAAATTAAGGTTGAACCAATGCAGTCTACTGTTTTAACGTTGTCTTTCTGGACCTTGAAAATGGTGGTTACATTGCAGTCTATGGACAAGTCATATACCTCTGAGATTTCATCAAAAATATCTTCATTTGTGTTCTGAAGATGAACGAAGGTCTTACAGGTGTGGAACGACATGAGGGTGAGTAATAAATGACAGAATTTTCATTTTTGGGTGAACTAACCCTTCAATGTTTATATTGTATGTAAAGAGGTGTAATATTAGGATGTGTGTCTGTGTTAGAGAAAGTATCTGATAAACTGCATCCAATGTAAAGATCGGAAAAGCAGAACATAAAATGTAGAGGTAATAATACAGAGAATTAGTCTCATTTTTTCACTTGCTTTTTCTTTCCTGTGGAAGCCTGTTTTCACCTCAGAGTAAAGTAAATGCAAAAATAAAGTTTAAAATCAGAAATAAAGTCACAATTACGAGAAGTAACATTATAGTTGTTAGATATAAAGTTGTAATTGCAAAAACATAAAGTGAGAAATAAAGAGGAAATTGTGAGATAAAAATGACAATTATGAGTCACATTGTGAAAAACAAATCTTTTTTAAACTTGAGACAGAAATGGGCTTCCATACTTTACCCGTTTTTCCTTATTGAAAAGGAGTAGCAAAGTTGGAAGGCGAGGAAGTTCAGTGATGAGTGTGTGCGTTTGAGTTAGAGAGAGTAAGTGTGTGACACACACGATTCACAATAGCGCCGATGCAGCAGAATCTGTCTGGTGCGGGAAGACTGCTGCATTATTTAGGAGACGCTCGTATGGCATAGATATGGATGAGTTTTGGCCTGCTTTGATGCGCTTGCACTCTGCAGAACGGAGTGAGATGGACTGGCTGCGAGCGGCTGAGTGCTCTGGGCTCTTTTACAGGGAGAGGTTGGCGCTCGGAGACAAATTCAACATAAAGGTCAGTTTTGTTTACAGCAGAGAGCAAATCGCGAGATTTTCTCCCCAGACAACAATCTAGCGTACGAATTTTATATGTGTTGCTGGGACTGCTGCTGAGAATGACATTCAAGCTTGTGAATAGGACTTATGGGATCAGGATAATGCTATACCTTCTCTTTACAGTAAAAAAAAGAAAAACAGTAATCTGTAAGTTAACTTTTATAGCACCTCCTGTGGAGAAAAGGCCACAGAAATGTTTTCCCGCGCCCTCATTTGCCCATCATAACGTTCAAACCGTGCTCCTGATGACACATACAGCTGTTAGGTTAGGGGGGTCTTGAAACAATGGCTCTCTGTTTTCTGCTACACACTGTATTGTCTAATTATCTTTCACAGACATAAGACAGCGACCCTGGGGTCTCACCCACATTTTTCTGCCGCTTTCCACCCCCCAAACAGAGGCACACACAGAAAAATATTGAGGAGAATTAGTGGAATAGAGAAAGCAAATGAGAAGGTTTTGGAGGGAAAGGCTGTAATCAGCTTGCCCATGCAGGAGCACATAGATAAAGAACTTGGCATTGCGTTCAGGGGGGCTTTTGTTATCAGCTGTCAGTGTCTCCAGCCCGCACGGCTAATGGCAGAGCCTAGCGGAGAGGTGGCCAGTTGTTCCTCACTCTGGGACAAGGCCATCTCCTCCATCTCCATTGTTTTTTCAGCCCCTCTCTTCCTCTAACCTCGTCTCTATCCACCCACATCCTCACCTCATTTTCCTTGGGCGGAAAGACGAGTGAGTGGACAAAGAGGAATTGTGCTGACTTCTTCCTCTAGAGGAGAAAATGAAAAAGAGAGCAATGATGTCATCGGAGGTCTTCAGTTACATTCAAATGGACAGTTTGTTTTCAAGGCCGAGAGTGACTCCTAGAGCGGAATTTTATCTAATGTATCCAAGTCCCTAGGGATTCCTGTCAACAATGTTGTTGTTTTTTTGGGAGGGGGGAGTGTGTTTATTCTGATGATGAGATACAGTAGGCAATAGGGTCAGATAATCACTGATACTTGCATACAGTGGGAAAAAAGAGGGTGTTTACTGCTGATGATACTCCCAGATCACAAAGGGGTGAGGCTCGGCAGCCTGAGTTAATTTGGAGAAAATCATTAAAACAATGCCTAAGGAAAGACACAATTTCAAACACTCATTTCCTATTTTTAGAAGCACTTTGCTTGCATCTTTTCTCCCAAAATGCGAAAAATGTCACTGGTTACTGAGGGAAATGTATCACAATTTGGTACGAACAGAAGCAAGGAAGTGTTTTGACACAGGCGTGTGTGGAATGGGCTGGGATTTGGTAGAGCGCACATTGGCTTCTATTTTACTATCACCTCCAGTCCTCCAAGACAAAATTTCATATCTCTTGCTGTGACACAGGAAGCAACAGTAAATTGAAATTTATCTTCCATGTTGCTGCAATATCTGGGCTCATATTATCCTCTCGGGCCGAGATCTCTAAGCCCGGTCTTAAAGATGGTCCTGATATGAGAGGATGTTTTCTGCGGTGGGAAAATCCAATTCTGCTATGAAAACTGTTCATTAATTTTATCTGTCTGTTTATTTATTCAATATTAGATTTCTGCGTTTATGTTTGGGGGAAAATGTTGTACTGCAAATCATTGAGCGAGATTTGACATTATGTTCCTTTATTACTTATCTGTTCTGGGATTTGTGTTTGTTATAGTTATGGATTCATGCATACTTTAAACAATAAGTCAAGGAAAGTTCAGATGGACTGACAGCTAACAGTAATTGATTGTTTTTCTGTCACACACACACACACACACACACAGTTGAAGGGTGTGCCAGAAGGGCAGCTGAGATGAGTGTCTTGTGGTTAAAGCTGCATGGCCTTTGTAGGGTGATTAGTCAAAGCCTGACTGTTTAATTAATGATTACTCCATCAAAGAAGACGTTGTGTGTGTGAGAGAGATAGAAAAGCTCTCAAAAAGCCACAGTCTGATTGTAATATTACATGTGATGCTTCAGGATCTAACTTTTCATATACTCTAGTACAGTGGTGTCTAAGTCATTTTAGGTTGACCATGTTACATTGTACGGGCCTGTTTTTATTCGTTGAAAGATTAGTTCACTTTAAAATGAAAATTACCCCAAGCTTTACTCACCCTCAAGCCATCCTAGTTGTATATGAACACAATCTGAGTTATATTAATAAATATCCTGATGCATCCAAGCTTTATAATGGCAGTGAACGGGACCAAAGAGTATGAAGCTCAAGAAAGTGCATCCATCCATCATAAACGTACTCCACACGGCTCCGGGAGTTAATAAAGGCCTTCTGAAGTGAAGCAATGCATTTGTGTAAGAAAAATATCCACATTTAACAAGTTCTAAAGTAAAATATGTAGCTTCCGCCAGACCATCTTCCGTATTCAACTTAAAGCGTAACTGATGCAACGGAAGACGTAGGACGTAGCGTAAGCGTTTTGAACTGAAAGAGGCGTTACACTTTCTCCCTAAGTTGAATACGGAAGGCGGTCGGGCGGAAGTTAGATATTTTACTTTATAACTTGTTAAATATGGATATTTTTCTTACACAAACGCATAGCTTCACTTCAGAAGGCCTTTATTAACCCCCTGGAGCCGTGTAGAGTACGTTTATGATGAATGGATTTACTTTCTTGAGCTTCATACTCTTTGGTCCTGTTCACTGCCATTATAAAGCTTGGACGCATCAAGATATTTATTATATAACTCGGATTGTGTTCATCAGAAAGAAGAAGCTAGGGGTTATTTTCATTTTAAATTGAACATTCTTTAAACATTTTTTTTTAATCTAATTAAGTCTGGAATAAAGCTCAAACTGTAAAAAAAAAAAGGTTCTGCCACTTTAAGATGTCCTCCATAGCATCCAGCACAACAAATGAATGCTTTTCTGTTAGGTTATATGTCCTGTTTTAGATGAATTTTACTTCATACCAATATAGCAATTGTAGTAAGTGTCTTTGACACCCCTGCACTAGTAGGTCACTGATTTAAGTTCTGCTAAAGCTGCCTAGATTCTGTATCAGGAAAGGATCTTATACCTGCTTCCATTATAAGATAGCATCATATTAAACAGCAGATCTCAGCTCAGCACAGCCCTACTTGAGCCTTTGGCATAAAGACTGTCATGCAGACAGGAAGACCCTCATTATCAGCTATTTGTGAACTCATTCTCTCGCTGTCTGTCTCTCTTTCTCTGCCACACTCACATCCCTTAACCAAATAGTTCTTCCTCTCTGGAAACCCCAGTGGAATGTGTGCGCAAATATTGTGATTGTGAGCTCGACCGTTAACCACAACTCCACACCGGAGAGAAGACCTTACTCAAGCTTCCCCACCACATCAGGGTGTAAGGCATCTCTGTTTAGTTTTCAGACAGCTGGGCAAGAAATTGAGAAAAGCATATATGTCTTTCCTTCTCTCTCTCTCTCCCCACAGTCTACTTTCACTTGCTTTTTCTTGATTGCTGGGATATTACGGCATGGCTTTGAATGCCACAGTGGGAGGTCGAGGGAAAAACTGGCCAATTTGCTATCAAGTGAGGGGTGTCAGTCAAGGTGCGTCAAACAAGCTTTCCGCTGTCACTCATGTGTCCAAACATGGTAATTTTATCGAGCGTTCCAAAGTTATCTGAAACAAGCCAGTGCTTTTGGAAAAAAGAAGGGGCGATCAAATGATTTGGAAGGTAGAAACGATGGCGGTGAAATTTTTTTTTAAAAAATGAGAGAACCATTTAGCCAAGGTGTGGAAGGCTTAGGAGTCCATGCAGCTTGACAAAATGGTGCCAAGGCAGAAAGGGGAGAGAGGAAAAGAGGGGGGTCAAACAGATTAACTTCCAGCATCTTAGCTCTGAAGGTAATGGATATCCTTGTACTGGTGTGAAGGAACCCCTTCATCTGTTCTCCCAGTTTAAAAGTAGGAAACAGAGTAACAAAGACATACCAGATGAAAAAGTGACTGTCTGACACAGGAGACTGGATAGGGCATTTGGACACCCGGGGGCAATGATGAAGCCGTAACAAAGCAGACAAGCTTTGAATGCACAGGTTGTCCAGAGCTGGGTGGATGAAAGGGAAAGCAGGGGGGTGTTGATGGGTTGAATATGATACACAGCCTCTTTCAGACGATGAGGTAATGTCAGGGAGTGCCCCTGGACCTTCCTGATTGATGCATTCCAGCCGCTCTACTGCTGTGGGAGGGCTGTAACGGATTACAGCGCTGAACCCTGCACGGAGAAAGACAGAGAAACCTCTAATGGTCTGTGACTACTGTCTGGGTGAGGCGTCCAAACCCTGCAGTTCTCTGCAGAGTTGAAGAGGAAGTTTACACGCACACACAGGGACAGGTACACAATACACACTGAAAAGAGCTACCTCAGCGTTGTTGTGCAGGATATTGGCTGTTTACTTTTGAAATTCTCTCCCTGGTTCTGGCTTGCGGTAAACACTGGTGTGGGGTGCTTGTCAGTCACAGATAAGGACAGAGATAAATAGGAGAGGGAAGGAGTGAGATAGAAGACAAAGAGAACAAGGAACAAAGAGAGACAAAGAAAGAAAAGTTGCTCGCTAAACATAATGTCTCTTGGAGTGAATAATGAGTCTGTATGGACAGATGAAGTCTAAAAAAAGTGATATGCTTACTTTGCCTGAGCTTTTTAGAACTTTACCAAGCCGCAGCACAAAATGCCACTTTTTATGCATTTGCATGCATAAATATTATGCAGATTAGAACGGAATGGGCTCCATAGTCCCGCAATACTTTGCTGAAAAGACCAGCTTAGACTAGCACGAGTTTCTGTGAAGGTGGTGTATATATAACCATGTTGTTCACCAGCAAAACTTGGCTAGTGATGACCAACGCATGATCTAAAATGTATCCTGGTAAGCAGATTTGCTAGTCTTTTCAAGAAGGTATCCATTATGCAGTGTGAGCTGGAGCCTTATTTGTACTCTGTGTTGTCATCCATGTTTTGTTTTGTTTTCAGAGAAGGACACAGGGCAAAATTACTTGCCATCCTTAGGAACAGCATAATAGGATAGGACAAATACATAAATAAGAAAAGTGTGGGCTGGATCCTGTGTGGAAGAGAGAAGGAGAAAGCAGGAATAAAAGGTCTGACACTAATGCAACCCGCTTTGTACTTTACCTCAAGCCACTTGTTTTTGCTTTCTTCTCGAATGGATTGTACATGTTTCTGGGGTGTGACAAAAACAACTTCACCAGTATACTGAGAAAAAGATGCATTGGTATTGGAGGACACAGCAGGTCTTCTAGCTCTGGGGGCCAGGCTGGCTTTGTACGCAGCCGGCTGCTTGGTTTCAAGCATACCCAAACAGGGCCACCTTAGAGCAGGTGAGAGAATGAGGAGCATGTTCCTGCTGGAACTGCACTTCTCTAGTTTCTTCTCACTTACAGCAGCAGACAAAGCGAGATACTCTCCTGCCTGAAGATACAGGTTCAGCTTTCTCTATGAGCTGTGTCCCACTGCGAGGAGATTTAGTGATGAATTATGAAGCCCCCTAGAAAACAGGGCACAAATGTGATAGGTTGTCATATGATACTGACATCTCGCTTCCAAAGTCAATGTTTTGTTGAGTTTTGGTGGAGCTGCAGCTTTGAGAAAGCTTGTTTAGATATTAAAGGATTTCACAGGCAGAGGAATTTGTGGGAGTATTTTTTCAGAGCCTCTTTTGAGCTTTGTACTACTAGAACGGCCAAAAAAGCAAAACGTGCTTATTGCTTTAAAAGCATGGAGACTTGTTCAATAAGTAGTTCAGTTTATTAATTATATTAACATGAATGAACATGTTCTAGCATATGGTTATGTTGCTGGGTCAATGTTGTCTGTTTTACAGTTTTTTAAATGAATCTGGAGAAGTACATACTGTGGATTGAACAAAGTGTCAGCTCTAATTACCAATTAACCATGTAGAATATCTATAAGAACACCTCCATTTGCTTAGAGGTAAATTAATGTTACTAATTTACATTCTTTTAACATAATTTTACGTATTGATTCGGGTCATTGAAGTGTGACAGTAATTGAAGAGTTCTAATGTGTTCTATTCACTTACACTGATGTTATCAGTTGTAATCACGATCAAATTAGGCTTTTCCTCTCAGCTGACTGTGAGAAGCATTTGTCTCAATTCTGATTTGCATGTTTTTTTGTTTTTTTTTGTAATTGTGAGTTTTCTTTAAAGAAAATAGGCAAAAAAAGTTTTAGCAATGTCACAATTTATAAATTGTGTAAATTAAGAGATTTTTTTTACCTCTTTATGAGCACATTTTACTGCAAGTACACAAAATCCAAAGAATTCTCCAGTTTATTTAAATGGGATGTTTTATAAAGTTTGTCTGAGTTAGCAACAGTAACCAATATTGGCAGAGCTTAACAAAGGGTCAATTTGAATTTGGAATTTGAACTATTCATTTTATAAAAGGTTAAAAAGGCACTACTCTGATGAACGTGGACAAGCTTAGATACTGGTGCAGGGGTGTGTCCGACGTATTCACTTTTTCACTCAGCTTGTTAAGAGGAGGTGATGGATAGGCTTCTAATGGACCCCCTCAATCACAAGCTACTTAAGCAGACTGATCAGTAACAGAGTGCAAAGAGGCCAACACAAACCCCCTTTCAACAGAGCCACAGGGAGGTTCAGCGATCATCCGTGCTAGTGATTAGCCTTGTAACCGTCCATACGCTGCAAGCTTTCACTCATTTACCAAATCTATGGTCCAAACTCACCGTGAAAGAGTCTTGAATTGTCAAGCGGAACCATAAAAGGCTCCGTTAGAGCCGAGGCTTTTGTCCCAGTGTGACGCAGTAGCTTGGTGCGAAACCTCTTTTGTTTTGCTAATGTTATTAATGGATTCACTTAAGTGTAAAAGTAAAGCAGATTCAACTCTGTAGGGGAAAAAAAAAAGATAGGGTGGTTTTTCTTTTTATATCCAATTTGTATTGTACAAAGGTGTTTGTACTATAGGCATGTCAGCGTGAAGGTGTGAAGTGTACTTATTTGTCAGGAAACTTCCTGTGAGTCTGAATCTGTTGCCATCACAGATTTTTATAAACCACTATAGTTTAAAATGGGATGAACTCATTAGCCCTGTTCCTTAGAGCCAAGCAAAGAAATCACAAATATTAGCAGTAGGTGGGGTCTCTCCTCTCAAAAACACTCTCTCTTTTGTCTCTATCTCTCCCTGTGATTCAGTGTATCCTGTTAACAAGTGCCAGCTTCATCGAATACCCATAACACAAGTCAGTGTGTGTGTTTTCACACCAATTAACAGCTCTCTTTTGGTGCCTGCTGAGGTGATGATGGCCCGTCTCTGGCCAAGCGCATGGTGTTTGTGTATTTGGAATTATTTTAATTTTTTTCTATATTCAACCTTTTTCTATATTCATTAGTAAGCAGTAAAATTAGTAGCTGTAGAACCTTATAGATCTGATTGATAGAACGCCCAAAGGTTCAATGAACGTATAGGGATTTCTCAGGCTTCGTATAGAGTTCTCTCAGTCTTCACAAATCTAGCATTGGCTGACTAGCTCTCTGTCAAATTAACAGCCTACTCTGCAGCGTTCACAAGCTGCCCCTTAAGAGGTAAAAACTCCTCCATTGGCCGAGAGTTGAGTGGTCATTAATATCAGGCTGGTCCTCATTGGCACAAATGGCAATGCTGGAGAAAAATTATTCTGTCCAACCCTCTTCCTTTCTTTCCCTCTCTCTCAAACACTATCTTTCTTTTTTGGCTCTCGGAGCCAAACTAGCATCCCCTCCTCTCTTGCACTCTCAATCTAGATAATTCAATCTGTCCAATATCAAATAATCGCCTCCATTTTTTCGGCCCATTTTAACCTTATCACTGGCGCTGCCTCCTCAGGGGACCGAGTCTCGTTTCACCTTGTTAAGAGAGAGAGGGAGCCCAAGAGCGATAACCTGGGATTGTGGTGAAACGAGGCGGGTGACGAATAGTTCTCTAAGGAGCGGGTAGTGAAGACCTGTTTGTTGTTCTCACAATGTGAACGAACGGGCAAACAGGCTAAGGAGCTTTTTTTTTTTTTTGTCTGAAAAAGAAAGGGTGGATAGTTGGAGCAAGGGTCACACAAAAAAAGAAAAAGTGCATGAAAAATGTGAAGTATGAGAAACATGCTGTACGGGTTTGTGAACACTGGAGCCCCTCTGCGTCCCATAGTCCTTTTTAACACTTTCTCCTGGCACTTAATTAAAATCCAATAAGGTTCTCGCCTGGTGGCCATTGTTCGCAACCTATGTTTACCTTCTCTAGGAGCATTGCTAACAGCTTAATCTTGCAAGAAAG